>PVIC010012289.1:0-39972 GCA_004025085.1 Thryonomys swinderianus | reverse complement strand
AGAGAGGGGGAGAGAGAAAGAGAGAGAGAGAGAGAGAGACCGCTTCCCCTAGCCCTGTTTTGTTTTCTCTAATTGGTCCTGGGGGAGGCGAGGAAATTGGACAGAGGCTGGGTTGGGCGAGCTGGGCTGCCTTTAATTGGCTCCTTTTTTTAACTGGAGGGGAATCAAACCCGAGAGCGAGCGACAAAGGGTGGGAGAGCGAGAGACCGAACGGGGCGGAGAGAGGAGGAGGGAGGAGAGCTGGGGAGGCGGGCGGCGGGAGGCGGGCGGCAGGAGACGGGCGGGGCGGGGGAGCGCGGAATGAAAAGCTCCGAGGGGCGCAAAAGCAGCACAGCGAAGCCCAAGTTGCCGAGCGAGCGGAGCGCTCCCGCGGCCCGGAGTCCAGCGGCCGCCGAGCCCGGGAGCCTGGCCCGGCCCCGCCCGCCCGCTCGGGGCCCCCCGCCGGCCGAGCCCGCGGGGCGGGGGCGGGGACGACCAAGTTGGGGCGCGGCGCAGCCCCGTTCTCCGGAGAGCTCGAGCCGGGGAGCGCGGCGGCCGCGGCCAGACGGCGGGAGCCTAGAGCGGCGAGAGCGCGGAAGCGGCCGGCGGCGCCCGCGCTGCAGCCCCGGCCTCGGCAAGAGCGCGACTATTTTTCAAACGTCTCAAACTTTCCTCCTTCCCCCCGCTGTCTGGGGACCCTCGAGCCTGGAATTGCTCTGCAGACTCCCGCGGGAGCGCCAGGGCGCGATCTCCCCTCCGGGTTTCTCCGTGGCTCGGCTAACTTCGCGGACGCGGGCACCAGTGGCGTTCGCCTAGCGGCCAAGCCTTGCCCGCGCTGCTGCTGGCTCAGCAGGCCCGGCGCCGGGGCTCCGTGGCGGCCCGGAAGGTACCCGGCCGCCGCCGAGCCCTCGGCGCGGCGCGCTGGACTGGAGACGGCGGATTAACTCGGCGGAGTCCCGGCCTCCCCGCCCCCGCTTGGCGGAGGGACGTCCCCTGGGCGGGGAGACGACAAGTTTGCCAGTCGTCCGTAGCCTGTTGGACCGAAGCGCCGCCGCTGCAGAGAGGTCCCGGCTCCCGGCAAGCCCAACAGCCAGCCCTGGGGAGCCGGGGCGGCTCGGAGGCCGGGGTCCTCGCGCCGGGGCGCTGGCTGCTGCGCCGGGAGCTTCTTGGCACTTGGGCCCGGGCCAGCGCCCCCTGTATCCCCAGGCGGGGAGTAGCCTTGCCGAAGGAGAAACCCCGGTCGCCGCCTCCGCCGCGTCCTCCACCGTCTCCTGGTCTCCGTCGCCTCTCGGGGAAAGAGGGAGACACGGGGCGTCGCGGGTCCCCGGCGGATGCGACCCCGCCGCGTCTCGGGCTGCGCCGCCTCGCGGGGATGAAGCACCGGCCGTGAAGATGGAGGTGACCTGTCTTCTACTCCTGGCGCTGATCCCCTTCCACTGCCGGGGACAAGGAGTCTACGGTAAGAGCCCGCGTCCCACCGCGCTCTGGCTTAGCCCCGCGCGGAAACTTTGCAAGAGGCGCAAAGTGCGGTGCCCGGGCTTGGTGGAGACCTCGGCTCGGACACCGGAGTGGATACCGTGTCCCGCCCTCTCCGGGCTGAGTGTGCCGACCTGGTGGCTTCCGCGTATAGGGTCATCTAGGCTGGCGCGAAGCTGGGGATGCTGGGGGAGGTGCCCGCCTTCCCAAACCCTGCCAGGTGCAGGAGTGACTTGGAACCCAGTGGGCTCGGAGACCCTATGCGCCGGGCTGGGGCAGCTACTTGCGCGGAGACCGCCTCCTCCTCTGGCTCGGCTTCCGGAGGGGAAGCGAGCGCGGCGCGATCCAGAGTTGCGCGCGGCTGCGGGCGAGCTGTTTGCCGGGCTCGCCTTCCGCCTGCGGGCGCTGCGGCTTCGCCGTCCCTGCTCGCCCCGTGACAGTGGGAGCGGATCCAGGCATCTCTCGGGCCCGGCTCCCCCTCTCAGACCTCTGCCAAGCCCTTCCTTCCCGGCCCCGGCCCCACCTTCCTTCTGGCAATCTGCACAGATACATCCAGCCACCGTCCGCGACAAACGCGAACACGGCGCGCGCCCGGCGGGCTACGTGGCTAACTGTGCCTCCTGCCGCGCAGCTCTGCTCCTGCGTCCCCACGGCGGGCTCTGGCCCTTTCTCCATCCATCGCGTGGGTCCCCCTGGGAAGACCCCGAGAACAGGGCCGCCGCTCAGTGTCAGGAAGGCTCCCCTCCCGCCGCGCTGTGACCCGCGTCGTCTGCAGGGCCCACGGCCCTTCCTCGGCTCTCCCGCCTGCAGACCCGTCTTGTAGATCACTTTTAATGTGTGGCTGGGTGGGCAGGATCTCTTTCCCTCTTTCGGGCTGAGCGCCTGATTATTTACCTTTTGTGAGGGGAGAGTTTCTTTTGTGCTGTGGGGTAGCAGAGGCAGTGTCCCCTGGCTGCCTGTGTCAGGTGCTAAATGCTTCCTTTTGGGGGGACCCTGGTCTGTCTTTTAGCGAGAGGAAGGGGTGTCCTGGGGGTCTGGGAGGCAGCCGGCTCCAGGCCTTACATAGCTGGCTTGGGCTGAATTCCCTGGTGAGGCGGGCCCAGGCATCTGGCCAAACTCCGCTTCTTAATTAGTTTGTGTGTCTCTGGCCGCCGGGCCCCTCACGGAGGCCAGAAGAGGCTGGGGCGGAGGAGAGAAGCTGTGGGCACCCGCGAGGCGGGGCTGAGGGAGGCGGCCGAGCCTGCCCTGGATACTCTGGCCCCTCAGCAAGGCGGAGGACGCCGGTGACCGGGGATTCCTCTTTCTTCTTCTTCCCCAAGGGCCCTCTAGTCTGTGGCCTTCTTCCAGGTGCCCTGAGAGGAAGGCTGCTAAGTTGGGTGCTTCCGGCCCAGGGCACCACCGCCTGTTCCTCCCGGTGCCCCTGAGCAAGTCTGCCAGCTCAGCTGCGGGCCATGCCCCCTTCACCTCCAGCTCCTGCAACCTACAAGGCTGCCCCCAGCCTGGCCCAGAACCCCCGACAGTGGCGCACGCTGAGGGCGGGAGACAAGGGCAGGCTCTTCTAGATTCGGGCTTCTCTGCCTCCTGTTCCTGCTCCCCCTGTCCTCCCTGTCCCCAGTCCCAGTTGCTGTCACCCAGCACAAACCAGAGAGGGCAGGGTGTGCCCCAAAAGCCCCTCGCTCTTTGGGTGACATTCTCTCTACCTCCTCTTGGGGAGCTTGGCGTGGCCCCAGGGGAATCGAGGCTTGAACCATCTTTAGGAGCTGGACGGAGCGGGAGGAGGGCCATGCCAGCCTGTGGGGCTCTTCGCGATGCTAACTCACTGCACAGGTGCAGGGACGAAGGCACTTTTGTGGGCTGGAGAGCCGGGGTTCACTCTTCTGCTCCCACCCCCAAAGCAGATGAAGTGCGGGGAAAGACTGAGGGGGGCAGGTGGAGCCGGAGACTGCTACTCTGCTCTGTCCCCGCTGCAGGCAGCCCCAGCGTGGTGCCTGGCACACGCCTCAGAAGCACAGCAGATATTTGTTGAATGAAAGAAGGGCCACGCTTAGGGGAGGTGAACCGATTCTTGGAATTCTTCCTCCCCAAGAAGTCTCTCTAGGGCTCAGTTTCCAGCAGAGCAGGGCTCTGTGGGAGGGTTCCGCTTAAGGGGCAACACGGGGTCCTCAAAAAGGGGAGAGACTGGAAGGCCCGTGTTGCCCTGGCAGCAGAGCAGGTGGCAGTGTGCTGTGCTCAAAGCTCAGGAGAACAAGGCGCGTCCCAGAGAGGGAACCCGGGCTCTGCCTCTCTGCCCTGGCCTGTGGGCTGAGGAAGGGCAGGTAGTTAGGAGACCGGAAGGAAGACAGGAAGGACCATATGGGCCCAACCTGCAGCATCTGGCTGGGCTGGTGGGAGGCAGGTGCCCATAGCCCTAGGCCCTGCTTTTGCTGAGGTCCACACCGGCTCTGGGCCCAGCTGTCTGCAGCCCAGCCGGGGAGGCGCTGGGTTTGGCCAGGTGGCTTCCTCTTCTTTGGGGCCCAGATGCTACGGCAGCCGAGTGCTGGACCAGATGGTCTATTTGGAGCTGATCCCCCTCCCTCCTGGCTTCCCGATCTCCTGGCCCAGTTTGCTGTCCTCCAGG
Organism: Thryonomys swinderianus; assembly: GCA_004025085.1. NCBI lineage: Eukaryota > Metazoa > Chordata > Mammalia > Rodentia > Thryonomyidae > Thryonomys > Thryonomys swinderianus. Next base: position 35,900 of record PVIC010012289.1, on the reverse strand, counting down.
GGGATCCTGTAATCTACTTCCCATCAGGCCAGGGCGCTGGGCTGGCCCCAGAGTCCAGGGGAAGACAGCCGGGTGATGGAGGCGTAATGTTCTGGGTGCTGAGAACACCCCCTCTCCTGTCCAGCATCTTCTGAGCAGCCAGCCTGCTAGCCGGGGGCGGGTCGGTGGGATTCCTCTTCCTTACAAAAACACAACAAACCCCGGGATTATTTAATATGCAGGAGTGGGAATTGACATTATCCTTAAGACAGGTTGTTTGCAACTTACTGGTGGAAGTCAAAATATTTCACCAAAGGTGTCATCAGAAACTACTATCCTATGCTAATTTTTGTGGGAACATGAAGACAGATGTTGAATAATTTGACAAGAGCAACATAGCTTACAGAATTATCACCAAGTCAGGTTTTTCCCCTCCTCTGGGGAGTGCAGGGAAGGAATCTCAGGAAGTGTGTCTCCCAGTGTCATCTTCTGGGTGTTGATGTGAGTGTGGGCTCTTGAGATTTTCACCGCCATACATCTGGCTGTTCACATCTGGCTCTTTCTTCCGCGGAGAAGGCATCGAGCCCCACAGCTGGTCCCCTCGGGCCAGCAGAAGGCTCCGGGTCTCCTGATGGCCCTCAGGAAGGTTCCTGCCTGTGATTCCTTCTTCGCTCTCAGCCCCAGACATTGGGTGAGGGACGGAGAAAGCACTCGGTTTCCACAAATCCAGGCTGTTTTGTTTGGTTTGCCAGCTTTGTGCACACCCCCAAACTGATGCCACCTCCTGAGCCAGCCCCAGGGCTGCCACCCAGGGGGGGAGGGCAGAGCGCCCCCCATTCACAACCCCAGGATGTCCCTTTCTGTATTTCAGGCTGGGTGCTGCTGCTAGGTGGGGTTCCCGGGAGGGGAGACGGGGTGTTTCAGCAGGAGAGCCCCTTGGAGAGCTGGGGCTGGGATATCCACGGGGCTGCGTGTAATTGGCCAGGCCCGGCTGTGAGCTGCTGGGGCCAGGGTGGCAAAGCCTCATTTAGAGCCTAGTATTAGCTGTGCTTTGCCGGAACACGGGGGGCTCCGTAGGGAGAGTGGAGGGAGCTAATCACAGCCGCCAAGGCCCGGCAAATGAATGATGTAGGAAATCAATACCTGGGGGCGGGAGTGGAAATCCGGGCAGTGGTAGCAGCCCTGGTTTCTCCTGGTTGCCCAGGAGGCGTGGATGGGCCTGTCAGGAGTGAGACAGGCAGGACTGTGGAGCCTCCTGGCTGCCTCCTGCACACCCCTGCTTTCATCTCCTTGTGGCAGCAGTCAGGAGATGCCCCACCGGTGAAGGCAGAAGACATGGGAGATGGAAGCTCGGGCTCACCAGAGCTCCACCCCACACCATCGCTGCCTCTGGGCACCTGGGCTGAGCGGGTCCTAGGGCTGTGGGGGGTGTGGCTGCCTGGGAGCCTTGCCCTGAGTGGCTGGCGCTGCTGCACCAGACCTAGCCAGCAGGGGGCGGGCTTGGCCACCACATGGCTGCTAGCCTTTCCTGGATTTTGTGAGCCTCATCCTAGGGAGGCGGCAGTTACTCGCCTTCTTCAGCCTGGGGGTAAAAGGGCATCCTTGGGGACTTCTGGAGCTCCAGGTCTCCCCCCAGCTCCTGCACACTCATCCTAGTGTTCCAGAGCACTGCACACGGCCACAGCCGTGCTTCCCGGTCCAAGTCTTCCAAAAGCCAGGGGAGAGGTTTGTGGTCAGGTCCAGCTCAGCTTAGCAGGCTCCTGGCCACACAGAGCTCTGCATGCCGGGCGCTGTGCCCTTGCAGGTCACCTGGGGTCCGCTCAGGGCACAGAGCCTCTTCCCCATTGTCAGAAGGCTGTGCTGCGCAGGCTTGAGGCTCCACGCGGAGGGTCCTGGGTCCTCCGAGCCCCGTGGCTCTTAGTGCTGATGTGGGAGAGTAATAAACAATGAATCCCAGGTCTGTGAATCACATGCACCTTTTTGCAAAGCCATCACATAGAGCTCACTTGATGTCCTGCCATCCACCTGGGGATGGTTCTTTCGGTCAACTTTGTGTGGCAGAGGAAAGCACTGTTGGTGGATTTGAATTGGTTCTCACAATGATCCCATATCGCTGGGCAGGTCCTGCTTCCCTTCCAAGCCTCTTTATGCCTCTTGCCTTTGACCCCTCTGTCATTCTGAGTTCAGCCTAGGAGGTAGGTCGAATCGTTCCCATTTGACAGATGGGGAAACTGAGGTCCCAAAGATGTAAGTGACCTGTTCCCAGTTGCCCAGCTGCTACGAAGTGGCCCCAAGACTTGATCGCACTGTCAGCGATGGTGTGGGGTGTGGGCTTCTTACCATGCATTAATACTTCCCGAGCTCCTCCCCTGAGGAAGAATGCAGCCCAGGCCGTGGCGGGGGACAGGTGGCTCCCCCGGGAGACCAAGGGCAGATAAAAGGCAGAGGGCTTGGAGGGAGGTAGGCTCCCAGGCCCGGGCCCAACAACAGGCAGGACAGGGCGTCCGGGTAGGGAGTGCACAGACGGAGGCTGGAGACCCTGTGTGTGCAAGGCGGGGTTCATCTCGGCCAGCGCACACGTCCAGAGGGAGTCTGGGAGCTGGGGCCGGAAAAGGAGGGCACGGGAACAGGAATTGCTGACTCTGCTGCCAGGCTGAGGCCACGTGTGCGCCTCTCTCTTTGGCCCCCACTGCAGCCCCCTGAGCCCCGGAGCACCTGAGCTGGATTCGGGGCCAGCACCAAGCAGACGCGGGCTGGAGGAGGTCTGCAGGGAGGGGCCCAGCAGGCCTTGCGTGTGTCCGAAGCGGTTGTTGGGCGCCTGCCCCACAGCAGTTAGTGGCTGTGAGAAGGGTCAGGAGGGAGCAGGTCCCAAAACTGCAGTCACTCAACAAACTGCCTCTGCTTGAGTCACTTGCGAGATCTGGTGAGAAAAGCAAGCCCTCGCTGCCCTGCAGGTTCCATTCAGACTGAGACAAGGGAGGCAGCAACCCTATCAGTGGCCACGCATGTTACGGCGATAAAGAATGGTGAACTATGGTTCAAGTTCGTCTGTGGTGGTCGGGGGGGGGGGTCTCACTGTGAGGCAGGGATCGCAAAGCGAGGACCTGGAGATGCACAGGGAGGACGCCCGGTGGGTCTCTGCAGGATCTGTGTTCCAGGAGGGAGAAGAGCCTGTGCGAAGGCCCTGGGGCAGGAGTATGTCTGGCCTGCTGGGCAACAGGGAGGAGCCCGGTGCAGCCAGAGCAATCGTGAGGGAGGGAGGAGCCGGGAGACAGGGACAGGGCCTGCAGGGGCTGCCGTCTGGTCTCTTGAAGGCTGTGTGAGGCCTTCGGATTTTTGTTGAGTGAGATGGGGGCCGTGGAAGACCTTGAGCAGAGGGACCCGAGTGGCCACCTTCCCATAGGTCCCTCTGGCTGCCAGGTAGAGTAGACTGCTGGGGGCAGGAGGGGGAGGGAGGGAGCCAGTTAGGGGCTGTTGCAAAAGGTGAGCAAGGAGACCGTGGCCTCCTTAGATCCTAAAAGTGTCTGGGGATCCAGTGGTGGAGGCATGTGCCCGTCCTCTGAGCGCTGAGGAGGCTGAGGCAGGAGGATCGCCCTGAGTTTGAGGCCAGCCTGAACTGTGTAGTAAGACCTAGGCTCAAAGATGAATAAATCAGGGCCGGAGGGTTAGCTCAGTGGTTCCGGCGCCTGCCTCGCAAGTGTAAGGACCTGAGTTCGATCCCCGGTTACCACATATAATGCTGGGCGTGGTGGCTCATGCCTGTAATCCCAGCACTCGGGAGGCAGAGACGGGAGGATTGCTGAGTTCGCAGCGGCTTGCCTGGGCACCATAGTGAGCTCAGGGCCAGCCTGAACTACAAAGCAAGACCCTGTCTCCAAAAAAAAAGCAAAAAAAAAAAAAAAAAAGATGAATAAATCAAGCATCCAGTCAAGGGCTCCTGTGACAGTGGCTTGGGGTCGGGAAACCGGCACACAGTGATAACAGGGAGCTCCAAAGTCTCCGGAAGCCAGGCGGTTTGGGGGTGTGACGTCATCAAGGACCAGGGCTTCAGGGCAAGAAAGCCAAGCCTAAGTCCCCTGCTCTGCCCAGCCGAGGCTGTGAGAAGCGACATCTCCATGTTAGGTGGGGGTTGCTCCTTTCTTATAGCACCAGGGGACAGAGACCCGGAGCCCTGAGCAAGGACTGGGAGCTTCACTTTAATGACAGTGCAGGTGGTGTTGGGGAAGCGGAAGGCGGCCCCGGGAGGTCCAGAGGGTCTCAAGTGTTGGGGGTCAGCAGAGAGAGGGGCCTCGGGAGAGGTCCTCGTGCTCATCGGGATTTGTGGCCACCGCAGAACACAGGCAGAGAGCACGACAGGAAGTGAGGGGGGATGGGCTGAGGCCGGAGCCCTGCCGCAGAGGCCCAGAGTCGGGAGGAGTCTGGACAGACAGGAAGAGGCCCTCAAACTTCCGGTCCACAGGTTCCATGGGGATCTTGGGGTTGCACCTCGATTCTTATTTCTAACCAAATCCCAAGCGACGCCGCTGCTGGCCTACAGATCAGCCTTGGCACAAGCAGGGAAAGAGGACTCAGGCTGACGGAGCGGGGCAGAGGGAGGGCCACTGCTGGGAGCCTCAGTTTCCCTTCCCAGGAGGCGTGTGAGGGGACAGATGGTACTTTGTGAACCCGGAGGTGAACTCTGGGGACTTTCAGGAGAGCTGAGGGGGTGGTGCTGGGTGGCGGGAGCCCCAGGCTCTGGAAGCAGGAGCTGCAGGCCGAGCGTTAGAGCTGTGCCTGCCCAAGCCTGGCGCCTGTCGGTGGGTGACCTCCGTCAGGGCCGCCTGCAGCTTGGGCACCGTGGGGGCACCCTTGCCCTGCTGTCGTCACCACCACCTGGAGCATTTGCTGTGCCCAGCCTGCGGATTCAGACGCTCTACAGGTGGCAGAGAGCAGCTGTGGTCCAGAGAGCTCTCCAGTTGATGCTGGGCACAGCTGGTGTGGACAGAGATCAGGATGAGTCGGGCAAGAACACAGTCTTCCTCCCAGAGGGCATGTCCAGGTTTTCCAGGTCACTGCCTCAGCTTAGATTCAACCACTCGCATGCAGACGCTGACGTCTTTAAAAAAATAACCAGTCCACTTAGGATTTTTAAAACTATAGGCAGAGGGCCGGAGGGTTAGCTCAGTGGTTCCAGCGCCTGCCTCGCAAGCGCAAGGTCCTGAGTTCGATCCCCGGTAACCACATACAAAGCTGGGCGTGGAGACTCATGTCCACTAACAGTCAATACCGCATACCACAGTGCCGGGCGTGATGGCTCACGCCTGTCATCCCAGCACTCAGGAGGCAGAGGCAGGAGGATTGCTGAGTTCGAGGCTTGCCTGGGCTACATAGTGAGCTCAGAGCCAGCCTGAACTACAAAGCGAGACCCTGTCTCAAAAAAAACAAAAACAAAAAACTATAGGCAGAGAAATTTCCTGTTCTAACGGTGCCTCCAGGAGGTCCAGGCAAGGAGCTCGATAGACCAGCAGCTCCCCTGTAACTTAAAAAAAAAAAAAAAAAATTAGGATCTTGCTATGTATCCCAGGCTGGCCTTGAACTTGCAGCAATCTTCCTGCCTCAGCCTCCCGGGTGCTGGGATTCCAGGCATGTGCCACCATACCTGGCTTTTCTCCTTAGTTTTAACCAAAGGGTTTCAGTCTCTAACCCAGAAAGGCTGGGAAGGTGCTTGCTGCTGATGGCTGAGGTAAATTCTGTCGCCTCCGTGAGTGGTGTGGCTCTTTCTCTGATAGTTCTCTTCCCTGTTTGCTTGAGGATGCCGTGAGAATTTCCGAGCTGACGTACAGAGCAGCAATCCAGCGTGTATCAGGCAAATATTTAATATTTAAGTGCCTGGAAAGACAGGTGCTGCCCGCAGAAGTGACAGTGAGTGTCCCCCGGTCACAGCTGAGTACTTGCTCCTGAGGCTCTGATCCAGTGACTCAGTCGGTAGGGGGTGGCGTCAGGATTAACCCCTCAGCCCCTCGGTGTCCCCCCAGTACCCATGTCTCTGCCCAAGGGCATTGTGCAGGATGCTGCCAGGGTGCTGTCCGTCCCCAGGGTTGGCCCTGAGTTGAGAACAACGCGACCCCAGCCCCAGGAGCCACTGCTCCAATGGAGGCCAGAGGTGTAACTGAATCCCAGCAGACTTCTGCAGCCTGGAGGTCCAGGCCCCTCCTGCCACGGTGCCCTTCCTCCTGAGGCAGGGGCTGCCGACCTTACCCGCCCATTAAAACATCTGGGAAGTTTAAAACACCCTCGTGCCCAGGTCACACGTCAGACAGTGAAGTCAGAACGGCTGAGGGTGGGAGCCGGCCATCGGCTTTGAGAATAAAATAGTCCGTGGGTGATTCCAGTGCGCTGCGCAAAGTGGGAGCCCATCTTAGAGCGTCTCAGCTCAAGGTCACCCAGGGGTCGCTGGGGCTCATGACATATCCATGACACCTTCCAGGCCCCGAAAAGGCGCCCTCAGAGGGAGCGGCTCTACCAGCAAGTTGCTCTCCTAAAGAACTTTCCAGAAGCCCCCTGATGACTGTTTACACCTTCAGTCTGGCCAGCTTCACCTGACCCGGTTTGTCCCCTGCTCTCCCTGGGCCCCACCCCGTCTGCTCCCGGTTTCCCAGGACTGCTGCTTTCTACCAGCTGGTACCTCTCTCCATCAGTAGCGTCTCCTTTGTCCCAGCAGTAGGGAGCTCTGGGAGCCCCTAAAAGGTAGCTTCCTGACTTTGGGGAGCAGAAACTGAGGGTCCTCTGCCTCCCCCCTCCCCCGTGGCAGCCCACAGTCCCCCAAGAGCACGCAGCTCCGAGCTGCACTGCCTCAGGCCCTTCTCAGGGACGCGCTTCCGGCTCTCTGACCTCGTGTCAGCTTCCTGTAGTGCGTGAACATCAGTGAGATTGGCCGAGGTGCTCCGGATGCTGATGGAGGCGCATTCCCCACCCGAGAGGGATCCTGGGAAGCCAGAGCTGAGGTCTAGAGGCCTCTTCTACTTGGGTTTGGTTCAGGTGCTCCCCGAAACACAGGGGGACTGGGGCGGTCACCTTACCTTCCAGCAAGCGCAGGCTGGAGGAAGGCGGTGTCTTGCAGGCTCGCCTTGCCCTGCTGCCCGGCCCTTGACCTCAGCCCCGGGCATGGGCCCTGAGGAGGGTCTGAGGGTGCGGCCAGGAGGGAGCCCAAGTGCCCAGAGACAGATCTTCGAGCGTGAGTACAGGAAGACGCTGAGGCCAGAAGAGACAGCCATCAGGTGTCCAGGGTGCAGTTCAGAGCTGCGCTGAGGCATCCAGAGCTGGACCCGCGCCCTTGCAGGCTCTGGAGCAGCCAGTTCCCGGTGGCTTCATGAAGATGCTAGCTCGGTGCCCACCTCCCTGCGGCGCCATCCGCATCCCCAGCCCTCCCTGACACCAGTCACGGGATCTGGGCTCGACCTGGGTCCTGAATCCCTGCTTAGCTGTCAGAAGCCCCGCTGAGTTGTGGGAAGGCCATGGGAGGGCCCCCCTCCTGTGGGACGGATCCCTTTGCTCGTGTGAATTAGAGGTCGCTGCCAAGCCTCTATCAGTGGCGGCATCTTGTCACCCAGCCTATAAGCCAAGAAAACTGCAGCCGCCATGCCCAGCAGGCTGCTCCAGGGATGCCGGCTCAGCGGGCCTGCTGGAGGTGTCAGATCTGAATCCAGGGGGTGTGTGTGTGTGCGCGTGTGCAGGGTCAGGCAAGGGGTGAGCTCTGGGTGTGCCCACGTGAGAGATGTCACAGTGGACACTGTGCACAATCAAAATTCCCCTGGACCCGGACCAGGCTCCTGTCCGGTTCCCAGGCAGGTGGTTCGTGCTGGGGTGAGGGCAGGACTCTGAGGGCTGTGGACACCAAGCTGGGGAAGTGAGGACCCCAGAGCAGGCGCCCACAGAGGTGCCTCATGAAGTGAGCCGCTGCCAGACACGCTTCGGCATGCCCACTGGGGGCCAGGCAAGGGCGTGGCCGGCTGGCCTGGCTCTCCGCTCCCAGTCCTCCTTCAGTGACCCTGGAGATGCCCCAGGGGGCAGATGCCCATCGGGTGACTGGGACCTGAGGCGGGCTGGCCAAGTGCTTTGTCCCCAGGTCCTGGCCCCGTGGCTGCACGCCTCTGGACTGCGGGCTGAACACCGTCCACGGTGGCCCCAATCCACAGGTGGCTCGTGGACCCTCTGGGATTCTGTGCCCAGAACCCGCCTCCTGGGTTCCCTGGGCCTTCCCGCTAGAATTCGGGTCCTGTACACCTTCAGGGCCCGGGGCTGGGGTCATTGAGGACACACCCGAGCCTGTGCGGTCCTTGGCGCAGTGGGCTGGAGCCGGGGTCTGCGTGGGGCAGCGAGGCAGAGGGCAGAGGCAGAGGGGATAGAAGGGCAGACCTGGTCCTTTCAGAGGCTCAGAGAGGACGGGAAAGGCCTCAGGCACACAGCACAGGGGGCCGCTCGGAGCCACGGGAGGCCTGAGGGAATGCCTTGGGAGCTTGCTTGGGCCTGTTCACTTCGTTTTGGAGGGACTCTGGCGGGACCCAAAGGTGCTCCACAGTCTAGCGGCAGTCGACACAGCCTTCCTCCACGTCTGCCTCCCCAGCCAGACCCCATAACTGACTGAGGGGCCAGTGTGTGCAAGGGGGCAGGACTGGCTCTCCCCGCTCGGCCCGCTCCTGCTGCCCCTCAGCATTGGCCCCTGGCAGTGCCCACTGGCACTGAGGCCTTGGGTGATGCCAGCGATAGCTTGCCGAGAGCCTCTGCTCCTTGCCTTCCCGGGGTCGAGTCCGGCTGGGTCACGTGTGGGGCCGCGTGTCCTGCATGCCTCGGGCCTCGCTCACCAGGTACTGCGACCCGAGCTGAAACACAATCCCGTGTCCTGTCCTCCGCACACGTGCGCCGTCCGTGCGTTTCTGTGCGCGCGCGCACAGTGGGCGTTTTCACTCGTGCTGGTCCGCAGCACATAGGTGCCTGTGCACGTGTGCTGTGTCGGGCGTGGGGTGCCCGGTGCACCACTGTGGGGGCTGCTCTGGGCCCTCTGTCCCGCTCCCCCCGCAGCCAGCCCCTTGGACCCGGACGGCTGGCTGCCGGTCTTTCTGTCCTTCGCTTACACCAGTCTGAGAACAGCCGGCCCGGCCCCTTCCGGGAGGCCTGGAGTGGGGGCAGGGGCAGGCCGAGGCCGGCCCGGAGCTCTGGCTAATTTTCCCGGCCTCGATCGATCCAGCAGCTTCTCCAGAGTCTATTAGCAGTCGGCAAGTGAAAATATCCCCCATCGCGAGTCCTGACCGGAGACAGGGAGGAATCCATAGCAATTTGTTCAAACAGAGGCGAGCGTTTCCTTCTGATTTGTATTCCAGTTTATTCCGGGCAGGAGGGGGTTGGGCTGGGCTGGGCTGGGGGCAGAGCCTGGCAGGGCCTTTTGGCTCCCCACCGCCTGCCAGGGTGGCAGCTGGTGCCCCCTGGTTCCCAGGGGGTGAGGACGGGCAGGGGAGGCCGCTGGGGCTGGAGAGCTCAGTTGTGGGTCTGGTTTTCACAAACACAAAGCTGCCCGCTCGGGCCTCTCTCCGGGCTCTGGGGCTGGTGCCAGGCGTGTGCTCACCCGCGATGCCTGCGCCAGGGTGGGGGCTGGGCTGGGCGCGGCGACAGTGGCCCCAGCTGGGCCGAGTGGCAGGGGGCCTATTCTTCCTGGCAAGAGGGACAGAGCTGCTGAGCCGCAGGGGGAGCTGCATCTCCACGAGGCCCCCTCGTGGGCCCAGGTGTGTCCTCCTGACCCATGCCTCAGTACGCCCTTTTTCCAGGACATTCTTCAGCCCTGTCAAGCAAGCCCTTTGCACCCAATCAGGGCCTAGGCCAGGCAGGGGTGATGCCATGGCAACCAAAGAGGAGGATTCTGGGAAGGGGGCCCTGCACAGACCCCACTGCCCAAGTCATGGCCCCAGGGAAGGGTGTGACCAGAGGACACTCACACTGAGCCATCAGCAGCTCTCTGCGCCCTGAGGTCAGCGGTGGCGCATGACTCGCCAGGCTGCATGATACCGGCGGGGTCTAATTTCAGCATCACGTCACCAAATATATGAAAGCTGCGGAATCATCATGTGTCTAGATGCGGGGCTGCGGTGGAAGGTGGGGTGGGAGCTTCAGAAACCGGCCTGGGTTCGAGCTCTGCCTCAGCTCCTCATCGCCTGTGGGATCAGGGCGGTCTTGCGCCATGCCTCAGTTTCCCCACCAACAAGACACTGCTGGTGATAGCACCTTCCACAGACAGAAGGAAGGACGTTTGGAAAGCTGTTCTCCGCCCAGTGGCTGGCACGCAAGAGGCAGGGGGCTCAGGACACTGCTGCGCTCACTGCTGAGTCAGAGGCTGTCGGGAGCGCGTGAGAGTCGTGCCCAGTGGGCATGGATGGGACAGGCCTGGCGTGGGGGAAGGTTGGGGGTGCAGCTCTCGCCCCGCTCCCCTGCCAGGACAGTTCCATGAGCTACTTTCTGGGTGGGGGAGGGTGTCCTGAGCTAGCCGCTCCAGCCCTCGCTCTCCTCCCAAGATGCAGCCTCCCTCCCAGCCCTCAGCCCCCAGGAGCCTCCTAATGGCAAGGACCCCGCCACCCCTGGCTGTGACTGAACTGCAGTCCAGCCCCTAAGTCCTTCACTTTCCTCCGCAACCTACGGGATTTCAAGTCATTTGCAAGTTGTGCTGAGGCTCAGCATTATAATCAGACCCTACAGTGCATGCCACTTATGTGGTTTCTACAATTTTAGCCAAAAAAGGAGAGAAACTGTTCAGTGAGGGGGAAAAAAATAATGAGAATATTTAAGCAGGAAGGCAGGTATTGCATTTCCCGATTTATAAATGTACCTGATGCTGAGGAAAATATGCTCCCAAACTTTATGTTTCCTGAACTGACTTTTGGGAAAGAAGGAAGAAAAAAAATGTTGATCATCCTTTGAAAGAATTTAGCATCTCCCAGCACCTGAAGCATCTACATTTGACAAGACGCAGAAAGAGAAGAAAATATGAACGTTAAACAGAGTGGGTGTTCATGAATGTTAGGAAGAACACAAAATGGGAACGGAGAGGGCCGGAGGGTTAGCTCAGTGGTTCCGGCGCCTGCTTCACAAGCGCAAGGTCCTGAGTTCGATCCCCGGTAACCACATATAATGCTGGGCGTGGAGACACGCCCACTAACAATCAACACCGCATACTACAATGCCAGATAGCTCACGCCTGTCATCCCAGCACTCGGGAGGCAGAGACAGGAGGATTGCTGAGTTTGCAGTGGCTTGCCTGGGCACCATAGTGAGCTCAGGGCCAGCCTGAACTACAAAGTGAGACCCTGTCTCAAAAGCAAAAAAAAAAGGGAACGGAGAATGAGAAGTGGGGCACGCTGTCCTACGTGGGTGGCCAGGGAAGGGCTCTCAGAAGAGAGCTGAAGGAAATGCGGCGAAACCTGGGAGAAAAGCTATCCAGGCATTGAGGATGACAGGTGCAAAGACCCTGGGGTAGGACAGGGTTTGGCCCTCTTGAATGATAGAGAGCGCAGTGTGGCTGGAATGGGGGCGGTGGCAGCAGAACACGAGACGGGCAGGGGATCAAGATGACGATGGGTGTGGCGGGCAGCTCGGTTTTGAGAAGCAGAGAGATGAGGTCCCCTTGGTGTCATTATGGGCACCCTCTGGCTGCTGCTGCAGAGCAGGGTGTACTGCCCACTGCCTGGGCCCTGGTGAGGGCCCGGCCTGTTTGAGCTGAGAGCTTGCTGTGCAGAGATGGCCTTGAAGTTCCCGGTGGCGAGGTGCGGCCCCTTGGCCCTCCCCACAGCAAGGCGCTGTGCTCTCCAAGGGCCACAGCTCTACCCAGAACCCTACAGTGGCCCGGGGTGGGGGTGGGGCTCCTGGCAGTGGGAGCCTCCAGCAGTGCTGTCCTTCTGTCCTCTTCCACTGTGTCCTGGGGTGAAGGCCCAGTCTGCTCTCCCAGCTGCAAGATTGATCTTACTTTGAGGCTTGTTATAGTTATTATTATCCACTTAAACAACTTCATAGGGGAAAAAAGCAAGCCAGCGACCATCGGGCATTCACCATTCATTCTAAACTCCCTGCCCATACCTGCCAATATATTTTTACATAGCAGTAAACAGTAGTCCATTCTACTTTCTCCGCTGACTTTATCTCCTGCACACGTCTCCTGCTATTGACTCAGCCCTCAAACCTGTCACTTTTAATGGCCATGGAGCACCCCCTGCATCGACGTGCTGAGTGCGGGTGACAATCTTTCTGTGACGGGCAGGCGGCTAGGTAGGCGCCAGTTCCCCTTTCTTTTAAATAGTTCAGGCGTGAATTCCTTTCTGCGAATGACTTTTTGTTTCTCTTTTGAATTATGTCTGGAGGCCCCTTCCCCAAAGTGAGGTTGCTGACCGGATGGGAGGGGTCTCAGGGCTCCCGCTGGGCCGTGCGAAGCCCCGTGGGGGCAGGTTAGTGCTGGTGCTGCCTGCGGTGCTGCACCCACGCTGGGTCATCTCGGTGTTGGCACAGGTTTTACAGGTGCATTGCGAGGTGCCTTTTACCTCCTAATTTTCACTTCCCAGAGCTATATCTGGACCTCTTGGCATCTGATGATAGTAAGATGTGATCTGGGCAGAACTTTAGGGTTTCCTTGGCACTCTTTTGTTGGCTCACTTAATGAAAGTGCCTGAGGCTAATTGTTGGCTTCTGTTCACACCAGGAGAGGGATTAGCTTGAATCGAGAGGTGGCTTGGTGGGCTTGGTGATGTGTCTACCGCACTCCGTCCAGAGTCTCCTGCCCACATGTTACACCCCGTCCTTTGATGTCAGAGGGCTCACCATGGACCCCTGTGGCCCCCCATGCAGGCCCAGGCCAGACCTTGGGGGTCAGGTGGAGCTGTGGGAACTTTGTGCTTCAGCCCAGCCATGGCTAGCTCGAGCTCCTGGCCTAAGACTGGCCTTGATCTGCATTCTGGACTGGAGGCCAGTGTCTGGGCTGGGGGTGTGTGTGTGTGTGTGTGTGTGTGTGTGTGTGTGTGTGTTATGACAGCCTTGGGCTCTTAGGAACAGGAGCTGATGGGCTCTATGGTGAGCTTGCTCAGGGTGACCATACTCTGGGGTCAAGAGTTTGGCCACCACCCCAACCTCTGTCCCTGGCGCTAGGTCTCTGGGCCAGAGAGCCTTAGATGGTGGGTTCCTGGGGGCCGTTTCCTGCCATGAGGGGCGGAGGTCCCACGGCCCCCTTGTGATGCTGGGCTCTGTAACCAAGGGAAACGGAATTGAAATGTACTGGGCAGGTATCAGGTGTGGCGCCCACTGGAGGTCGCCTTGCTTGGGCCTCACAACAACCCGGAAGTTCCTCCCAGTCTTGTGGAAGAAGCTGAGGTTTGATGAGGTCGAGTAACAGTCCCAAGGTCACCAGAAAAGAGGCACCGGCCTCTCTCCTGCCCCCGCACCACAGCTCGGATCTGCACTGGCAGCCTGCTGTCCAGAGGTGCCCAGCTCGAGCATGGCCCTTCACTCTTCTTTCTGTGAGTGGCCCTCTGAGGTGGCAAGAGCCGCCCTTTGTCCCTTTCCTCAGGAGCTTTGACCGTGGCGTCCTGGGTCCCCCGCAAGGAGGCTCCAGCCCCTTTGCACTACTGAGGCTTCAGCTGCTGCCGGGCCGCCCCTTCAGTTTTTAGTTTATTTCGAGACAGGGTCTCAGGTAACTGTGTCCTAGCGTTACCCAGCCTGGCCTGAAACTTGCAGCCCTTTTGCCTCGGCCTCCCAGTACCGAGGGTCACAGGCACGCACTGCTGTCCTGACAGTCCCTTTGTGCTGCCCTCGGGGGACCGGAGGCTCCGTGTGGCGCCTGCCCTGGCGCCTGTCTGGACATCCCCAGCTCCTCGAGGGGCTGCAGACGCGACCTCTGCTGGTGCACACGAGAGATCTGTCGCTCCCACCCTCTGTACCATGGGCGGCGTGCTGGACATGTCCGGGACTGGGGTGTGGGTACACGGGACCCCACTTTGCCCAGAGCCAGGCTGCTCTGAGTTCCAGCCTCTTCCCGAAGCTGCAGGTTCTACAAACAGACTCAGCCCTGCAAAGAGCCGCAGACTGCGCCTCTGACGAAGAGCAGAGCTTGTTTCTATGCCGCGTCCTGGTGACAGGGCGACAGCCCGCGTGCTGATCCCTCGGGCCGTGGCAGCCCGCCGTGTTCCGTGACAGTGCCCTTGTACCCACGTGTCAGAGATGCATGTACTTGCCTGGAGGGCAGACGCGTTGCAGTCAAAGGGGAGGTCGCCCAGGGCGGGTTTGGTTTTGATTAGCGAGAAAGGGCTCCCAGCGAGGCACAGCCGGCCCTGTGACCTGTGGCAGGGCGGCAGGAGCCCTTGAAGAGGGCTCAGGCTCATTAGACTCTGCGTCCCGGCGCCCCGTGGCGCCCAGGGCAGGAGGTGAGTGTAATAGGTGCCCCTCTCCAGAAATGTGGCAAGGGATCAGTGAGTCAAAGGCAAATTAAAAGGTGATTGAGTGTGTCCCCGAGGCCTTGGGAGGACGGGGAGGGTGGATGGCGACAGGGAACGAAGCTGGTGAACCTGGACTTGGGTGTAACGACACGGGCGACTGAAGGCAGACAGGCCACAAATCGGCTGGAGCCTCCCGCCAAGGTGACCTGCGTTCGGGCGAGGCAGAGCCGAGCTGGTCAGACTCTTTCCAACTGGTTTCCTTCTCTTTTCTTGGCCTTTTGAGACAAGGTTTTGATACATAGCCCAAGTTGGCCTTGAACTCACTATGGAAAGCAGGCTGGCCCCCATTTGGCAGCCATCCTGCCTCAGCCTCCCTAGTGCTGGGATTACAGGCATGCGTCACCATGCCGGCTTCTGAAACTGGTTTTCTAGGTACAGAACTGGAGCCTCCTCCAGACTCAGGGCTCCTGCGGAGTCACCGGCCCACTCGGAGTCAGGCACAGGGCTCGGGAGCGCTGGGGCTGCCAGGGGCTGTGTGAAGGGCGGAGCTGCCCTGCTGCAGACCGCGCAGAGGGACCGGTGATTCTCCCTGGAGGCCCCAGCTTGGTGGCCTGGAGGCCACA
Source organism: Thryonomys swinderianus (assembly GCA_004025085.1). NCBI lineage: Eukaryota > Metazoa > Chordata > Mammalia > Rodentia > Thryonomyidae > Thryonomys > Thryonomys swinderianus. The sequence continues at coordinate 20,863 of PVIC010012289.1, read as the reverse complement.
GAGAGGCTCAAGCATCACCCCGAGTATCACCCCTGTCTCCTAGAGAGGGAGGCTCAGGTGGGCGGGGCCTGCACTTCCCGGGAGGGCCTCCTCTGAGTCCCCAGCCGCCATTCTCCGAGCAGCTAATTAAAAGAGAAGAGCTTGTTAATATTTCAGCACTGTTAACTCCACTAAATTATTAAGCGTCCATCTGCATCACATGCATAAAAGGATCAATAAACACGTCCAGACCAGGAGCCGGGAGGGCAAGAGGCGTCCCAGGCGGGGGAGCGAAGGGTGGCTTCTCCAGGCGCTGCGAAGGACTGGGGGCCCAACTGGCTAGTAACTGGGTCCCTGAACCCTCAGTGAAGGGAAATCCGTGGGGAAGATGGGCTGAAAATGGCAGAGGAGGGGCCGGAGGGTTAGCTCAGTGGTTCCGGCGCCTGCCTCACAAGTGCAAGGTCCTGAGTTCGATCCCCGGAAACCACATACGATGCTGGGTGTGGAGACTCACGCCCACCAGCCATCAATACCACATACCACAGCGCTGAGTGTGGGGGCTCACGCCTGTAATCCCAGCACTCGGGAGGCAGAGGCAGGAAGATTGCTGAGTTTGAGGCTTGCCTGGGCTCCATAGTGAGCTCAGAGCCAGCCTGAACTACAAAGCGAGACCCTGTCTCAGAAAAAAAAAAAGTGGCAGAGGAGCCAGATCCCAGGCCAGAGAGGCATCCTTGTGCCGCTTCCTTCACCTTGCTGAGGGTCAGTGTTCTCATCTGAAAAATGGGGACAGGAAGAGCTTTGTTATAGGCATAAAGTAGTCAGTTCAGGGCTGGAACAGAGCAAAGCCTCAGCAAATGGTGTCATTACAGCGAGGGTTACATAATAGCTGTGGGTGTAGGGAGACCTGAGATGTAAGAGACGTCTCTAGCTGGCTGCAATCCAAGCAGCACCCACTTTTTTCTGATGCTGGAAATTGAACTCAGGGCCTGGTGCATACTAAACGGGTGCTTTGCCACAGAGTTATATCACCATGACCTCAGCGGGCCTTGCTGGGCATCCCTGTTACCCCAGCTCTTTTAAATGGGGCCTGACCACTAGATCTCCCTGTACCCCCAGTACCATATCATACTGATAAGGGTTTGTTGAGTGACTGTCTAATGGAAGTCAGAACCAAGACACAGATTCTAATTCCGGATTGCCTTGTTCAGAAGACTCAGGGATTCTGAAGTAGATGAATGTCAACGTGTCTTACTGTAATAGATTTTTAAAATGTAAAATATATGCTGTGTTTTTTTATCACCCTGTACCAGCCCTATGATAAGCCTATTAAAATGTAGGGTATGAGGGAAGCCAAAGGAGTTTTAAATCAAGTTTTCTTCCCTTTTTTGCCAACTCCCTGTCTTACGTGGCCTGCCCTCCAGTGTGGTAGTCAGGTATATGTCTGAGGGCACCAGGAATCTCCAAAGATTCCCTGTGGAGATTCCAGGGAGAAAGCCCTTTGGGCCCCAGTGGGTGGGGGGCGGTGGTCCAGGGCCTCAAGACTATGCAGGGTGTGTCTGAAAAATCAGTGCTGAGCTGGTGCTGTGCAGAGGGTCTCCCCTCACAGCACTCCAGGAGGCTGAGGCAGGAGGATCACAAATCTGAGCCCAGCTTGAGCAATGTAGAGATTTAACAAGACTGACTCAAAATAAATCATAAAAAGGGCTAGGATATAGCTTAGTGCAAAGGTTCAACTCCAGTACTACCAAAAGAAAGAAGCCAAAGGCTGGTGGCATCCAAGGTCCCTTGCTTGGTAGTGGGGTTGATCTCATGCTCTTCCTGAGAGTGGACTGTGTCTTCCTCACAAAAGAGAAAACCAGGTGTCCCATGCAGAAAGCCACGCAGCGGAGTGCGTGAGGGCAGGGACCCTGAGGAAAGGCCTCCGTCCCGGCTCCGCATCTGCTTTGAGTGTTTCCACCCGGGTGCGACGGTCCCTGGCGGGAGGGCTCTGGCCCCACCCCTTGCTTCTGTGGCATCATCTCCAGAGCTGTCGTTTATTGGTTTATTGTAAGAGCACGTCCTGCTGGGCTCTGCGCTTCTCTATTGCATCAAACCCTCACCACGCCCTCCCTGGGGAAGGCCTCGTAGGTCTCATTTTACAAAATGAAGAGGTTGAGGCCCAGCGGGTTTAAGGAACTGCCCCATGTCCCCCAGCCAGGGGGAGCAGAGCCAGGAATTAGTCCTTGGGCTTCCGTCTCTTTCCTTCCTTTCTCTCAGACTTCCCTCCCCACCTTTCCTCCGTTCCTGGCCCGTTGAACTCTGCCCCCATCCTGTTTACTGCTGGTCCCTTGTTTGCTCTCTGTTTCTCCCACAATGCTCTCTGAGCCCTGACCCTTATTTGCTTTTTGTGGCAATATGTCCAGCACCCAGCGGCCGGAAGCATGTGTTGTTTGATAGATGTCACGGTGCATCAGGCCCCAGCCCTGCCTGGTTGCCTTGGGATCTGACACTACCAGTGGCAGAGGCTTGGGGGAGTGTGGCGCACGTGCATGTGTGTGTGTGTGTGTGTGTGTGTGTGTGCGTGCGCGCACGCGCATGTGTATGTGTGCAGAGCTGGTGGCTGAGGGGAGGTGGGGAGGGCTTCTCTGGGGTTCAGGCTCAGAAACACCATTCCAGTGGGAGCAGAGGCCAGGGGAGACTGAGTCACGCTAAAAACCTGGGGGGGCGGGGCAAAGGACTCACGGAGACGCAAGGCCAAGCAGTGAGGAGAGGGGACCGGGAATTGGCGGCTAACAAGCACTTGTTCTAGAAGAAAAATCTATACCTAGAACCAAACCAGAGCTGGGAAATGGTCACTGGAATGATTTGTGGATTCTCTTGCCGAATCTTGTGGTTAATGACATCAGACTCTTACCTTAATGAGGTGTCACTTAGGGTAAACATTAAGAAAAGGCCGGGCCGTATTTTTCTGTATGTCTGTCCACTGTGTGACCAGCACCCAGACCACACAGAAGTTCTCACGCGTCCTTCCCGGCAAAAAAGACCCTGCCCCACCCAAGGACGGTTACTGTAAAGCCTCCATCATAGAAAGATTCATGTTTCCAATTTTGAGTTTTGAATAAATTAAATCATCCATTATGCATGCTTTTGTGTCTGGGTTTTCTGTGCCTGTGACTGTTGGCCAGGTGGAGTCTCCTGGACTTCCTTTTATCCCCCCTTAGATGTAATGTTCCTCTGCATCCGGCGTTTCCTTATTCCTGCTGCTTGGGTTGGACCCGCCGGTTGCGTCTGGGTCTCAGTGATGAGGGACCAAACCGTCAGGGCTACTCTGTCCCTGCTATGGGGCTTCACACATGCGCATCTCCCTGAGCGGCCCCCAGGAGGGTGTTACCGCATGTCTGGGTGCATGCCAACATCTCTCTCTGAGTGGTTCTACATTTTCAAGGTGGATAATCTCCCTGGCGACTGCCATCAGGGGCATCGGGTCATCTTCACAGAGTCACCCACGGTGCCCACTCACGCCCACTTCTGGTTGACCAGAGGCCTGTGTCTGTGGGCCCAGCCCGCGCTCCCCGGCTGGTGCCACCCGTGCCCTGAGACGGTCCTGCTCTCCGGCTCCATTTCAATATTCCTTATCGTCACCGAAGCGCCTGTCATTACAACACTGCCTGGCTATGGGCGACGCGGAGGCCAAGATTACCGCTTATCTCCCCGAGGAACCTGCTGAATGGATGTCTTCCGCGGGGAGAGGCGCCGGGTCTCTTGCAGACATCTGTAGGGCCTCCGGGCCTTATCAGCAAGCCAGCAAGCACGTCATCTCCTGTAGGTTGTTTATTGATGAGATTCCTGGAGACCTTGACCACGGGTGGCTCTCTCGTCCCTGGATGGCGGCATTCACGCATTTTCACAGCACAGCGTGACAGTGCCAGGCCTGGTCCCCAAGTCTGAGTGCATCATACACAGGTGCTCTACGGTGGCCACAAAATCAACACGGAGACTCAGACCACCTCATCCACGTCTCTCCTAGAAGTGGGGACACAGCCCAGAGAGGTGACTCGAGGGCTCAAGGTCACATGGCTTATCTCCCTGACACACGGCCCGAGGCAGCTAAGCAAGCAGGGTGGCACTTGGACGACTGCATTCTGGGTGGGTGGCGGCTGCCACTGTTTGCAGAGACTCGCATGGTCACACGCAGCCTGTGCCACTTCCCTGGCTGCCCTGCAGTTCTGACGGCTCACAGTGGCCTCTGTGGGCCACACTTCTGCGGTTGGCTCGTGCCTGCTCCTCCCACCCCGTGCGGGGGCTCTGCTTAGGCACCTACAGTGTACATACTGTCCTCCAAGCACTCTCCATTCGTCTTGTGCTGGCCTTTTACTCATGCCAATCCTCGTGCCTCAGACTCCTAAGTGCTGAGGTGATGGGTATGTGCTGCCATGCCCAGCTCCCTGGGCCATCGGTATCTCTCTTCCAGGCTCGGGCACCTCCCCACAGGATGTCCTTGTCGTTGATTCACTCAGCATTAACTGAGCACCAGTGGTGTTTGGGCCTCATGCTCGGATAGCAAAGTGAAGCTCATGGACTGCTCGGCCAAGGGCGAGAATCCCGCGTTTGCGGACATTCAGGCCGAGGCTTTGCTGGTGCACGGGCACGAGACACATGGGCTGCAGACAGTGGGGGTTTCCTGGAGGGAGCTTACGTGTGGCTTGTGTGCCGCTTTGATGTCACCTCTGTGAGCCCCTTCAGGGAGGACTGTGACCTCGGCTTTCTGCTCCCGGGTGCCCTGTAGTGACATGCTAGGCTCTGGGCACTGCTGAGAGGAGGGCAGGCAGGAGGCTTTGTCACCCAGAGCCAACTACACGGGCCTAGGAACAAGGAGACAAGCGGCCCAGCCTCTGCAGGGAGGACAGTGCGGCTGCTGACTGGCCAGCTCGGCGTCTCGAGTTTCGGTGTCTGAAATCGGATGCTGAGGTCCTGAGAACAGGAATGGGGTCAAAGCAAGCGCTTTGCTGAGAAAATGCTCAGGAGAAACTGAGGGAATGAAGGAAGCGTCGGGCAAGGAGGTGGAGCCTCTGCCCGTCCCCAGGGTGGGGAGGGCTCTCCGGGAGCAGGGACAGCACCCCACACGTGTACATGCATGTGCCGGGAAGAGGGTGACCTCCTCCAGCAGGCGAGTGCCGTGGGCCTGTGGGCAGCAGAGGGACAGACATCCTACCCTGTCGGCCTCTGGGAGGCCAGTGTGGCTGACCAACCGCTGTTCCGTCTGTCCAGATCACACAGCCTGGCACGGCCAGAGCAGCCTGGGGCCCTGGGTGATCCCCTGGGAGCTCAGGGGGCCAGGCCTGAGGGGCAGCCTGGAAGGCCTGGCTGGTCTCTCCGAGGACACTCGGGGGCAGCCTCAGCTCCGCGAGCTGGCACGCCGCCCTAAGCCCCGCGCCCTGCCCGCCCTGTCTTGCCAGCTCCGGCCCAGGCCCAGATCGTGCACGCGGGCCAGGCGTGCGTGGTGAAGGAGGACAACATCAGCGAGCGTGTCTACACCATCCGGGAGGGGGACACGCTGGTGCTGCAGTGCCTGGTCACCGGGCACCCTCGGCCGCAGGTCAGCCCCGCCCAGGAGGGACCAGGCCTCGGGCGTCTTCCCCACCCGGGGCCAGACAGGCAGGGGAGCAGAACACCGGACCTGCTGTGCAGACAGGACCAGGGCAGAGGCGGGAACCGGACTGTGGGGCAGGGCTGGAGACTGGGCGTATTCACCTGAAAAGCTGGCGGCGGAGGGGAAAGTGAAAGAAAAATTGGAAGATGGCTTCTGCTCTCTTCCTCTAATCTGTTGAGCAGGCGCGTGTTCAGATGAGCCTTTGACCACGTTGGAGGGTCGACGGCACACCGAGAACCATACTCATGCCTCACTCTGTTCTGGTGGTTTTCTCCCTGAGTCCCACAGGCATTAACGGCCCCATTTTACAGCTGAGGAAATTGAGGGTCAGGGAGGTTAAGTAAGCACCCAGATCACATAGCTCTTGTGAGTGTGGAAGCAGAATCCAAATCCAGAACCAGTGTTCTCTTAGAATTCAGCACCCTCCCTCAGCCCTCTGCAGGTTCAAAGCCTCAAAGTAATTAGATCCAGAAGACAAGCATCTGGAAATGCCAGGTGAATTTTGTCCCAGGTCAAGTGCCCAGTTCAGGCAGATGTTGGCCAGTCACCACTAAGAGTGGCACCAGGAGCTGGGAAGAAGGGGGCTGCAGGGCCCGTGGGATTCGCTGGTGAGCCGCTGTGACCTTTAACAGCAGCAGAAAAGGTGGCATTTGGGTCCTTGAAAGGATGGTGAAATACAAAATCTTTTTTTTTTTTCTTGGATGATTTTGGGAACAGGGATGGGTCTGACAGGTTTGGCCGTGGTATGAGCAGGCGCGTGAGAGCCCTAAAGACTTTTTGGCCTGAAACCGCGAGCACCGCCCACTCCTCCAAGGTCTCTAGGGGAAGACAGGGCCCCCGGACCGAGGCTGCTGTTGGCCTTGGGGGTGGCTCCCGAAGCGGGGATGGTTCTCCACAGGCCCGAAGGCTGCGCTGGCCACCTGCGCGTGCCCCTCGGGAGTCCCACACGTGCATGGCTGTGCGCATGTGTGTACACGCACCCTTTATACCTTCCCTGCACCTTTGTTGTGCCTGCCCCTCGGGCTCACACCCACGGGCTCACTCCCCCTCTCACTCCTAGTCCCTTCCTGGGCTCAGCTGCTGCCACAAGCACCCCCGACGACATGCCCCTCCGCTCAGGAACCCTCATGCCTCTTCATTTGCCAGCTCCCAGAGGTAGAACTGCAGACTTCCCGCCATCCAGGCGCCTTGTGCCCCTCCGGTCTGACGGCCCGCTGCCACGGCCCTGGCTCTGGCGGGACCAGCCTCCAGTGCACTGTGGCCCTTCCCACTTCCGCCACTGTGGCCGCCTCTCCCGAAATGCCTCCCCATTTCTCTCTTGTTTGTTGCAGTGCAACAAATGTCTATTGAGCACCTGTCATGTTCCAGACACAGCGAAGGGCCGTGAGGACGCAGCTCAGGTGCTGCCCGAGGCTTCCTGCCTCCTGAGCGCCTCTCCACCGGGCTCCTTAGATTTCCTCAGAGCTGACCGGGATGGAAATGGCTCCTTGACACCCCCCCTTGTTGGCGGTGACAGGCTGTCACTCCTGTTACAGTGCGGGGCCACGCACGGCCCGGAGGGGAGCAGGAGAGGTTCAGGGAAGGGTGTGGAGACCAGGAGGCCATCTTGGACGCTGGTCAGACACCTTTCACTCAGAAGAGACCTGGGGCTGAGGGAGCAGCAGCCAGTGAAGCCGCTAAGCTGGTTAAGCGGGATGACACTCGACTTTCACCATTCTTCAGGAGCTAAGCAGAAACTCATTCAGTCCTCGGGTCGCCCTAGTAAAGAGGGAAATCCTGGCCATTTCACAGAAAGGAAGGCAGGAGAGGCCGGGAAATGTGCACAAGCCAGGGCAGCTCCCCAGCCCAGACCGCGGCCTTGGGGCCTCGGGCCCCACCCCGGGGAGGGGAGTGTGGGGAGTCGGCCCTCAGTGCCCTGGGGCCGGCTGTCTGACCGTCCGCCCCACCCCCCCGCCCGCCCCGCCCAGGTGCGGTGGACCAAGACAGCGGGGAGCGCGTCTGACAAATTCCAGGAGACGTCCGTGTTCAACGAGACGCTGCGCATCGAGCGCATTGCGCGCACGCAGGGCGGCCGCTACTACTGCAAGGCGGAGAACGGCGTGGGCGTGCCGGCCATCAAGTCCATCCGCGTGGACGTGCAGTGTGAGCCCCGCGGCCCGGCACCCGTGCAGAGCCACCCATCTCTGCTTCTGTCCTGGGGACAGCTCTGCCCCGCCCCCCGGGGATCCTCCCTCCGGCCCCAGTCACCCTGAGCAGAGGCTTGGCCGCTTGTTTATTTCCTAGAAGTCCTGAAGTGCGGCTGCTCGGAGCCAGGACTCGCCCCCTGGAGTACATTACCAGTGGGCAAACAGGCCCGAGAGCGGGCCGGGGCGGGTTCCAGCTTTCCCCGAGGGCAGCGAGGAGCAGAGACGCCCTCTGCCTCGCGGGTCCCGTCCTGACCCCGGGGCTGTCCCCTCGCAGACTTGGACGAGCCAGTGCTCACGGTCCACCAGACGGTCAGCGATGTGCGTGGCAACTTCTACCAAGAGAAGACGGTGTTCCTGCGCTGCACGGTCAACTCCAACCCGCCCGCCCGCTTCATCTGGAAGCGGGGTGCGGACACCCTGTCCCACAGCCAGGACAACGGCGTGGACATCTACGAGCCCCTCTACACCCAGGTCGGCCGGGCAGCTGGCTCAGCCTGCGGGGGGGAGGGCTGCGCTTCCTGGGGCTCTGGGGACCCCAGCTGTTCCGTTCTTGGGTCAGACGCACAAATGCGGATGCAGTTCAGACAGAGGGGGCCTGAGAGGTCAGAGAGCAGTGACCCCGAAGGAGAGCCCCAGGTGCCACGTTCTCCAGGGTCACTGCTAGTTAGGAAAAGCTGCGGGGGGGGGGGGACAGCGACCCCTCCCACCTGCCACTGATGGGCTGCGTGTGGGGAACCGTGGGCGGGTGCTGTGGAGTCCGCCCTGGGGTCCGGTCCCCTGGGGTGTGGCTTGTAAGACACAGCAGGTTTCCCTGCCCTTCCGTCCATTTCCCAGAGTGGGGAAACTGAGACCCGGCCCTCCAGGCCCAGGCACTCTCACTCGGGGTGCAGGAGGTGCGGGGGCGGGGGCTGGGGAGGCGGGAATTGGAACAGGAGTGTGGTGATGCTGGGTGGGAGCTCCCGGGGACCGCAGTGGGTCCCTCACCCTGTGATCCCCTGCCACCCAGGGGGAGACCAAGGTCCTGAAACTGAAGAACCTGCGGCCCCAAGACTACGCCAGCTACACCTGCCAGGTGTCTGTACGTAACGTGTGTGGCATCCCGGACAAGGCCATCACCTTCCGGCTCACCAACACCACGGGTACAGGCTGCCCCGCGCCGCGCCCGCTCCCGGCCCTCATGCCTGGCCCTGCTCCTCCCCGTCCTGCCCCTGTTCTCCCCCTCTCATCTCCTCTGACCCCCACAATGTCCCGGGGCCCCGCCCTCCCTCGCCTCCCCCTCGAGCCTTCCCGCCCTCTGACGGCGCCTCTTCCTCTTCGCAGCACCGCCAGCCCTGAAGTTGTCCGTGAACGAGACCCTGGTGGTGAACCCCGGGGAGAACGTGACGGTGCGGTGTCTGCTGACGGGCGGCGACCCCCTGCCCCAGCTGCAGTGGTCCCACGGGCCCGGCCCTCTCCCGCTGGGCGCTCTGGCCCAGGGCGGCACCCTCAGCATCCCCTCGGTGCAGGCCGGGGACTCCGGCTACTACAACTGCACAGCCACCAACAACGTGGGGAACCCCGCCAAGAAGACCGTCAACCTGCTGGTGCGGTGTACGTGGCCTCGGGAGGGGCTGGGCCGGGCTCTGCCGCCTGCCATGTGGTCGGTGGGAGAGGGCGAGGAGGCATGTTATATTTACATTTCTAAATAGAACCTTGGCAGTCCAAGAAGTAGGAAGGACTGGTATTATCTATACTTTTTATTTTTAGATTGGGAAACAGAAATTGCCAAAAGCTGAGTGGACACTAGGCTTCGAGAGAAATCCTCTAGTGTTCTCTCTGTAGCGTGATGCCCGCGTGATTCACAGAATTTAGGTGAAAAAATACACGTTTCTAGGGTCCTCACATGTAAATCTTTTATAGCAAAGCATTTCAGTGAGTGTGGAGACCATTACCGAGTGTGAAAATGATACAAAACTCGGGGAACAGTATTCGCCCCTTCCGCCCTCCACCTCGGCCTCCGCGGTCCCACGAGCTGCTTATCAGGACCTCACTTTTGCTACACTGGTTTAAGCAGAAAGCTTTAAATTGCTTTGTGTACTCAGTGTTAGGGTCTGTTTTATTTTGAGTTAGGGTCTAGCTTTGTAGCCCAGGCTGGCCTCCAAATCAAGGTGATCCTCCTGCCTCTGCCTCCCAAGAGCTGGGATTATAGGTGTGTGCCACCATGCCCCCTGGCAGGTATTTTTGTTCCTAGGATCCAGGCCTGGTCCCTGTTCTTTCGCCTTGAAAGTAAAATACAATTGCTGCCAAACTGGAGTCTATGATGACGGGACCTCGCTTTGTCCGTGCATCATGGACCTAGAGCTCTTTCTGCCTCTCCTCGCATTAGGCAGCCAGCTCTTGGTGACTTTTTACTTAGATCTGAGAAAGAAGGTAATAAGATTATGGCTGTCTGATGACTATTTTTTCCTCTTATTGTACTTTCCCCAGCAGCAGTTTATTTTTCTCCACCTGATCCTTTTTGGCCTTTTAAACCTGGGTTGATACTTCTGGTCACTTCTTAGGATAACCCTACAGGCACTTTTGCTGGCCCCAACCTAATTTGTGTCTGTTGTACTAGTTTCCTGCCCAATTAGCACTCAACCTAGTAAGAACTCCAATCTGGCTTACTTTAAGTATCCACATTTTAAAAAGTGGCTAAACTATTTTCTTTCTAAACTCTGTATTTTTATGCAATCATATGTAAGACTGTTGTATTGTCCTTTATTATAAAAACAACACAAACTTGTAGCAAAGAATTAAACAACACATAAGGGAAAACCTGGCAAATTAATTGCCTTTCAGTTTCTCTTAGCTCCACTCTCCAGATAAGATCATTACTATGGGCTGGCCCCCACTTCCAAATTGGTATTTGAGGTTTAAAACAAAAATAAGCATAAAGCAGCATGTAGTGGTCAGGAATGCTTGGGGAGGGGGAAAGAAGGGCTGAATCCAATTCTCTGCTTTTATAAAAGCAGAGACTTGGGCGGGGACGTGTGTTGTATACCCTCCATCCCTGGATATCATTGGTATTAAAGTCATTTTTCTCTGTGAGTTTTAAAAATGTGAGGCCAGAGATTTAGCTCAGTGGTTCCGCCGCCTGCCTAGCAAGTGCATGGTCCCTGGTTCAATCCCAGTAACCACATACAATGATGTGATATTGGGCGTGGTGACTCACCCCCACCAACAATCAGCACCACACCCCACAATGCTGGGTGTGGGGGCTCACGCCTGTCATCCCAGCACTCGGAGGCAGAGGCAGGAGGATTGCCAAGTTCGAGCCTTGCCTGAGCTACATAGTGAGCTCAGGGCCAGCCTGAACTACAAAGCGAGACCCTGTCTCAAAAAAGAAAAAAAGTGATAAACAGAAGAGTTTCTGAGCAGAGAACAGTAGTGGCAGTAATGGTTTGTCACAGGCAGCTGGGGTCCCAACCTCCAGGAGGGTCAGAAGGGGAGAAGCCAGGCTGGGTGTGGAGTGGGGAACCCTGGCCCTGGGCCAGCCCAGCCACCCTCCCCTCTCCATCCTTCTCTGTCCTCTGTAGCCATGAAGAACGCCACCTTCCAGATCACCCCGGATGTGATCAAAGAGAGTGAGAACATTCAGCTGGGCCAGGACCTGAAGCTGTCGTGCCACGTAGATGCGGTGCCCCAGGAGAAGGTCACCTACCAGTGGTTCAAGAACGGCAAGCCGGCGCGCATGTCCAAGCGGCTGCTGGTGACCCGCAACGACCCTGAGCTGCCCGCCGTCACCAGCAGCTTGGAGCTCATCGACCTGCATTTCAGTGACTATGGCACCTACCTGTGCATGGCTTCCTTTCCGGGGGCCCCTGTGTCCGACCTCAGTGTCGAGGTCAACATCTCCTCTGAGACAGGTGGGCAGCCAGGGGGCGCCGGGGAGATGCCTGGGGCAGCAGTTTGGAGAAGGGGGGCCAGCAAGGGCATCATTTCCTCGGGCTGCACACATTTCCGGAGCCCCTTGCAGTGCTGGGTACTGTCGCAGGCCCTGCAACAGAGCAGTGGGAAAAAGAGATTCTACCCTCATTGAACGTAATAGGAAGGTAAATATTTTTCAGGTTGTTTCATGAACAAATCTATCGTTACCAACTGGAGTGCGTGTTTAGAAAGTTTCCCGAGACAGAATCCTTGATTTGAGATCTGAGGGAGGAGCAGGGCTTTACTGTAGAAAGGAGAGCGAGGGAAAGGTGGGAGGAGAGGTAGTGCCCACCAAGGAGTCCGCATGTGCGAGGGCACCGTGGCTCCAAGGACTGGTAGCCTTTTGGAAAATGGAGGTAAGTGGGTGTGGCTGGGAGAATGGGGTGTGGTGAGCTCAGAGGGCGCAGGAGGGCCAGATGGTGTGTGGCTCTGTAAACTGTATTCACTTTTGAGGGCGGTTAATAACACATTCCCAGAGACTAGATTCCTTCAACAGAAACTCATATTCCTCCAGTCCCGGAGGCTCCTGGTCTGAGATGGGTTGGTTTCTCCCGAGCCTCTCTCCTTGGCTGGCGGATGAAGCCTCTCACCATCCGCCTTCACAAGGTCTTTCATGTGTGCGTGTGTGTGAACCCACTTAGAAGGGAACGAGCGCACCGGTTAAGGGGTGTCCTGGGCATGTCATTTAGCCTCAAGTGCTCTTTTAAAAGGTCCCCTCTCCAGCCACAGTCACACTTCAAGGTACTTGGTGTTAGGACTTCTTTTTTTTTTTTTGCTTTTTGAGAGAGGGTCTCGCTTTGTAGTTCAGGCTGGCCCTGAGCTCACTATGGTGCCCAGGCAAGCCGCCTCAAACTCAGCAATCCTCCTGTCTCTGCCTCCCGAGTGCTGGGGTGCGTGAGCCACCACGTCCGGCATTGTGGTATGCGGTGTTGATTGTTGGTGGTTGTGTCTCCACGCCCAGTATTATATGTGGTTACCAGGGATCGAACTCAGGACCTTGCGTTTGCGAGGCAGGCGCCGGAACCACTGAGCTAACCCTCCGGCCCAGGACTTCATTTTGAGGGCACACAACTTACCCAGACTGAGCCCTGGTGAGGATTCCAGTCTTTTTTTTTTTTTTTTTTTTGAGACAGGGTCTCGCTTTGTAGTCCAGGCTGGCCCTGAGCTCACTATGTAGCCCAGGCAAGCCTCCAACTCAGCAATCCTCCTGCCTCTGCCTCCCGAGTGCTGAGATGACAGGCGTGAGCCACCACACCCAGCACTGCGGTATGTGGTATTGATGGCTGGTGGGCATGAGTCACCATGCACAGCATTGTATGTGGTTTCCGGGGATCGAACTCAGGACCTTGCACTTGCAAGGCAGGCACCGGAACCACTGAGCAAAATCTCTGGCCCCAAGGATTCCAGTCTTTATTCCAATGATAAGTAACCCTAGCAAAGTGAGGATGGCAGGCATTTACTGCTTCCGGTGTGGTCTGGTGGTTTTATATTTCTCATTCACTTGTCTGACCGACCTTTTGATGTAGTCATTTCACATTTTTTTCAAAGAGATTTAGGCTCAGGCAGCTTGAGAAACTCAGCCGAGTGCTGGAGCCGGGGTCAGGGCCCAGGGCCCAGGGCCCCGCGCCCCGCCACCACAGCAGGGTTTGCGCTGGGGAGGGACAGGAGCTCGGTGAGGGCCTGAACTGAGGAGGTGCCCTTGTGACCAGAGGCTAAGGTTCTGGCTGTTAGGAGTGTTTCTGTTTCAGCATTTCCCTTCTCTGGCCTCAGTTTCTCTGTGTGAGAAAGTAGATGTGGGGCAGCTTCAGAGGCCTCTCCCAGCCTGACATCTGCCGGAAGGGAGGCCGGAGGTCAGGACCGCGTGAGCTGGGCTTTGGGAGTGGGCGAGAACTCCACAGCTTCTGTGAATTCATTTTTCAAACTGCTTTGTGTGGAGCCGGAGGGGAGAGGCCGGTTCCTTCCTCAGAGCTCCCTGCCTGGTCCCGGTGGGGAGGGGTGAGTGGGACCAGCAGAGCAAACCCTGGAAATATGACATGAGGGGGCACCCTGGGGACAGCAGGGAGGGAGAGCCAGGCCGCCTCAGGAGGGCAGTAAACCTCGGAGGGCATGGTGGAATTTGCCAGGCAGAGGAACAAACGCCGGAGAGGATACCACCAGCTGAAAGAAAGGGGGAATCCCCCCAATAGGATGCTTGCTGTGTCCAGGAGTGTTCCTGCTGCACAGGTCTCCTGCGGGTACACGAAACGGGTGGGGGTGTTCAGCTGGGGAGGCCAGAGCCTGAGGGCCTTGTTTGTAGAGGAGGAGTTTGAGCTGTAACCTGAGGGCACAGAGAGGGAGAGCCAGGCCGGCCATGCGGGGTGTGGCTGCTGGGAGCAAAGATGTGTTAGATACCTGGAAGGGGCCCAGGGCCTGAGGCTGTTCTCCCCTGGGCCCCTGAGTCTGCTGCCTAGGGCATGGAAGCTTTGTAGAGCCCCTGGAATCGATTTAGTCTTGGAAAAATAAATGAGCTGGCTCCAAAATACAGAGCAAACTGTAAAACTAAAGCCAGTAAATGTACAAATGTTTGTAGTGTATAAATTATGCTAGGTAACTGGCCTTTGCTTTCCGTATAGAATTATTTGAGAATAGTAACTTTATATTTAATACTTAATGATAAAATACACTAGTGTGTTTTGTTTGATGTGGTGTAGAGACCAGGAAGGTCTTCCAGAGACCCTCAGGTTGGCCCTTGGGCTTGCAAGGTTGGCGTGGAGTCTTTGAGCTAAATCCCAGGCCCTTGCTATGACTTTCTGTTCCCTCAGCAGGAGCACCTAGTCCAGGGAGTGACTGGCTTTAAGGGCTCCGAGAATAGAAGAGCAGAGCGGTGTAGGGATGGGGTAGGGGATGGGGGCCTCACCCCCTCTCCCGACCCTCTCGTCCCCAGTGCCCCCCACCATCAGCGTGCCCAAGGGCAGGGCAGTGGTCACGGTGCGTGAGGGCTCTCCCGCCGAGCTCCAGTGTGAGGTGCGCGGCAAGCCCCGGCCGCCCGTGCTCTGGTCACGCGTGGACAAGGAGGCCGCCCTGCTGCCCTCGGGGCTGGCCCTGGAGGAGACACCGGACGGGAAGCTGCGGCTGGAGCGCGTGAGCCGCGACATGAGCGGCATGTACCGCTGCCAGACGGCTCGCTACAACGGCTTCAACGTGCGCCCTCGCGAGGCCCAGGTGCAGCTGAACGTGCAGTGTGAGTCCGCCCGCTTCCCAGCCCGGCTCCCCGCGTGGTGCCCCGGCCCAGCCAACCCTGCAGTCTGGACGGCCGCGCGTGCTGGGAGGCGCGACGTCGGTGTCCCTGGCCCCACACACGTGCTTCCCCTCTTCATTGCAGAGACCCCGCAAACAAAGACACTGCTAGATATCGTGGCAGGGCAACGGGATTTGTACAGGAGGAGGAAGGATTCTCAGGGGGCGCAGCCAGATAGCAAAGGATGAGACTAACTCACTGCGCACTGCCCGCCTGTGCTAACAGGGTCACGGGCACTGACTTATTTAACCTTCCGCAGTACTGCGAATCGAGTCTGCGGTTCCCTGCAAGGCACAAGGCGGCTCTGTCCTTTGCCTGCTCCTCTCCTGGGTCCATGGAGGCAGGGCCCGGCTTCGATCCCAGTGCGGGCAGCTCCAGACTCACTAGGGGCGCCGCGGAGGCCCCGCCTGGGAGGCCTGGCCGGCGGGTGTCGGGAGGTGTAGGCTGGTGCTGAGGGTTCCTTCCGGACCGGATCCGTCCCGCTGACCGCCGCCCCGCCCCCAGTCCCTCCCGAGGTGGAGCCCGAGTCCCAGGACGTGCGCCAGGCGCTGGGCCGGCCAGTGCTCCTGCGCTGCGCGCTCCTGCGCGGCAACCCCCAGCGCATCGCCTCGGCCGTGTGGCGCTTCAAGGGGCAGCTGCTGCCGCCGCCGCCTGTCATCCCTGCCGCCGCTGAGGCCCCGGACCTCGCCGAGCTGCGCCTGGACGCCGTGACCCGCGACAGCAGCGGCAGCTACGAGTGCAGCATCTCCAACGATGTGGGCTCGGCCGCCTGCCTCTTCCAGGTCTCCGGTGAGCGTCCCGTCGCGGGCCAGCTGCCCCGGGTCCAGGCTCCGTCTGTCCTGCCGGGCGGGCGGCCGCTGGCCGGGCCGTCTCTTGGAGTCCAACCCGAGCGGAGGGCAGCGGGCAGAGTTGTAGACCTGTCTGGGTGCGGCCTTCATCCAACCATTTGCCTTCTCTTAAGGCCCTGCCCCTTATGGACAAGACACGCCCTTTTGTACACGTTTTCTAGGCTACTATCTGTGTGAGCCCAGAGCGTGATAGTTCAGTCCCTTCTTGTTTTCAAACAGCCACTTCCCTTTCAAACCCAGCCTTTCAGGGCTAGGCCCTTCCTTCTGAAACCTGGCCCTACCTGGTCTAGGCCCCGCCCACATTCAAATAAGCCCCACCCCTACAGCCTCATCCAACCCCAGCTCTGGGCGGCCAGCCCTCAGCCCCGCCTACACTCAGGGGACTCTGCCCCTTCTCGGCCAGCTCCTCGGACTGATGCCCTTTCACCTTGGTCCTTGGTCCCGGAGGCTGTGGGTGCTGATCTCTTCCAGGGCTAAGCTGGAAAGGGAACATGGCCCTCGAGAGCTGCTCTGGAATGTCACCCCAGAATCAGGCTGTGAGGTGGCGCCCAGAGTCCCTCGGGCACGGAGGTGGACACAGGGTCTGCCTGGGTTGCAATGGCCCTTCCTTTTTCCTCCCTTGGGGAGAGCCGCCCTCCTGCTGGAGCCGATGGCAGAGTCCTGGAGCAGAGCCACAGCTGCACTCGGCTTTGTCCACAGCCCCACTAACTCTTCAGCGGGGGGTAGGGGGCCCACAGGTCCCTGGCCACCTCCCCGCCCTGCACCCACGACGCCCTGCCAGCCAGAGGCCCCTGTGACATTTCCCGCCTCCTTCCCTTCTCCCCTGTTCTCCACACTTCCCGTGTCCCTGCCCTTTGCCTCCATCCATTCCTCTCCCTCCCTGTCCTCTCCACTATCCCTGGCCCTTCCTGTGACTTTGCCCCGCCCTCTCTCTGTGTTTCCCCGAACTTCTCTTTCCTCCGGTCTTCCTTGGCCTCTCCCCTCTATTCTCACCAACACTGCCTCTCGAACTTGGCAATTTCCCTTCTCGCCATCTCCACCTGACTTCCTCCTCCGCCCTCCTGTTCCCGACCCCTCTTCTCCCCACACCCCCTTTCCTCACAATACCCTCTCTCTCTCTCTCCCGGACGCCCCATCCTCTGTCTCCCTGTCCCCTGCCTCCTCTCTCTGTCTCTGCCACCCCACCCTCCACGGCCCCATGCCCCCTCCCCGCCCTCTCAGCCAAAGCCTACAGCCCGGAGTTTTACTTCGACACCCCCAACCCCACCCGCAGCCACAAGCTGTCCAAGAACTACTCCTACGTGCTGCAGTGGACACAGCGGGAGCCCGATGCCGTGGACCCTGTGCTCAACTACAGGCTCAGTGTCCGCCAGGTGGGCTGAGGGGAAGCGGGCCTGGGACCACGGGCCTGGCAGGGCCGCTCGGGCACGCATGTGTATCAGAGGCCTCAGGCCCGCCCGGCTGCAGGCTCAGCTGGAGCCGCGGGAGCTGGGGGTTCTCACAGCTGTGTCTGGACCAGTCTCTGGGCAGGAGTCGGCCGGTCCACAGGGAGCCAGCACTGCTCACAGAACACAGAATCTGTGCTGGGCCAAGGGCACGGGCGGGGACCTCTGCAGGGCAAGGCCAGCGCCTGTGCCACTCTCACGCCCAGCCCGAGGGGCAGCCGGTGTGGAGGTGACAGCACAGCTTTGGGCTGCTGCCTGGGTGAAAATCTGAGGCCAGCTGCCCTCCCCTGGGCCTCCTTTCTTCCCGTGGAGAGAAGGAGTAATCTGAATGCTCTGCCTCAAAGTGTTATTGTTTAAGGGCTAAGTGAAGTACTGATGCCAGGGCACCTGGAACAAGACCCAGCACGACTCACCGTGCAGGGTGTGTGGCGGTCCCTGTCGTGACTGAGGCAGCTCCGGAAGGGGGACTGGAAGGGCCAACGTCCCCAGTCTCAGAGGGGGACACTGAGGGCCCCGTGTCCTAGGCCTGTGCTCTCTCCGCTCCGAAGCCGGGGAGAGTGTGGCCCGCCTGGCAGCTGGGAACTCCCTGGATCCACAGCTGAACCAGCACAGTGCCGTGGTCAAAGCCATCCCGGTACGGCGCGTGGAGAAGGGGCAGCTGCTGGAGTACATGCTGACAGACCTCCGTGCGCCTCACAGCTATGAGATCCGCCTCACGCCCTACACCACTTTCGGGGCTGGTGACACGGCTGCCCGCATCATCCACTACACAGAGCGTAGGTGACAGTGGTGACGCGGTGCCGGTGGGGAGGCGGGCCCGTCTCGTGCCCGGGGACCCCTCTACCCTCCACACACAGCTCCCGAGCAGGGGCTGCGTAGCATGACGCCTCTGATGCTGTCGCTGCAGGCCAGGCCTGCTGGTCCCCAGTCCCTGTCCCAGCCCAAGCATCCTCCGCACGGCCCCCACCTCACCTGGGTGCTGACTTGTTTTCTTGCTTACTTCTTCAGCCATCAACTCTCCGAGCCTGTCAGGTGAGAAGCCCTTCCACCCCCTCCCTGCTTAACCTCCCCTTGGGGACAGATCCCTGGGAGGAAGGGACCTTGAGGAACCTGGAGCGAATAGAACTCCTGAGGGCGAAGGCCAGGAGCCCCAGCCCGCCCAGAGAGCTGGCACCCAGCCTTTATTCTGGGGCTTAGATTGGGTGGGGGTGGGGGACAAAGAAAACAAAGAATCCAGAACCCCCAGTCTGTGCTTCTTGGCCCTCAAGGGGTCTGTGTATAGAATTCAAGGGGTGTGGGGATGGGAGGTGCCGTCATTTCTTCATCTTCCCTAACTTCGGACAGAGATTTAATAATGTCCCTCTCAGTGAGGAACGCAGGCCACAAACCCCAGTAGAATAATCAGCATTTGAGACTGTCATCAGGAGAAATCCAGTGTTTTCACATCTCCTCCCAGTTCTTGCAGCGATCTCTAAATATCACATCCATTAGGGTTTTAAAACTACAGTGGTTATTAGGCCTAACACTAAATCTTGTGAGTTAATTAGATAATAAAGAAGCCCGGTTGTTATAGAACAAATCATCACAATTTTTTTGACAACTGTATTTCGATATAATGGATTTCCTCTGTGATCCTGTGCATTGCATGTTGTGTGTCTGAAAGCACTATTCCGAGATAAGACCCTTGGAACTTCACTAGGAGCTGGAAAGGTTTGTGGTGCAAAGAAAACTAGCTCCAGAAACAGATCTGTCCTTGGCCCATTGCTCAGACACTTTGGGGCTGCACTGGGCGGGGCTGAGGAGCTGAGCCTCTGTCTTGCCCTCGCTGCCCCGCTGCAGACAACACCTGCCACTTCGAGGATGAGAAGATATGTGGCTACACACAGGACCTGACGGACAACTTCGACTGGACGAGGCAGAACGCTCTCACCCAGAACCCCAAGCGCTCCCCCAACACCGGGCCCCCCACGGACATCAGTGGCAGCCCCGAGGGTGAGCGCAGGGCCTGGGACTGGGGTGGGGGAGGCTTCAGGGAGGGGTCTGGGCCATGAGCTCCAGGCTGAGGGAGACACGGCCCTATCCTTGGGAAGCCCTGGACTCAGATGTGGTCCCTGTTCTTGGGGAGCCCGGGGCAGGAGAACATGGAGGATCAGAACGAAGAGAAACTGGGGACAGAGCCAAGTAGTCACGGACGCTGACCAGAGCTCTGAGCTGCGTGGTGGGCAGGGAGCCTGGGGTGAGACTCCGAGACTCAGCAGCTGAAAGTCAGGCTGAAGGTGGTGTGAGAAGGGGTTGTGGTCACGGCTCCCTCCCCTGCAGGCTACTACATGTTCATAGAGACGTCCCGGCCCCGGGAGCTGGGGGACCGTGCGAGGCTGGTGAGTCCCCTCTACAACGCCAGCGCCAAGTTCTACTGTGTCTCTTTCTTCTACCACATGTACGGGAAGCACATCGGTGAGTGGGGCCTGGCGAGTCTGACCAGGTGCATGCTGGGGAGGGGAGGGGGGGGAGGGTGCTACAGGCCCAGCTTCCTACCCTGCCCAAATCCCTGGTCCTAAAAGGTGGTGCGGGGACAAGATTGGCAAAGTATAAGGAAAGACCAAAATAAAAGAAAGATGAAAGGAGAACAAAGAAGGTTGGCCAGGAAGTTGAAAGCCAGCGGTCTGGGGTTTTGAGGTGACCGAGGCTTCAGGGGTCTGCAAAGAAAAACGCTGGTGGGACGGGGTGGAAGTTGTTCTGGAATGTTCACGTTCCGCAGTGTGCATACCACATCCCTGCCATGCGCCAGGCGACATGAACACAACTCAGGGAGTGTGAGCATCTTCCCGGGACCACATAGCACAGTAGCCCACATGGCTCTGACTTCTGAGTCCTACACAGCGGACCGGAAGTGCATGTCCTCAGGGGCCCCACGAGAGAGCCCTGCTTCAGAAAAGCGGACAACTTCAGGAATGGCCCTTGGGAGAGACACCCCGGAAGTTCATCACTCCGGCATCCTGTGCCACACACTAGAGGCTAGAGGGCAGGAAGCCCAGGCTGAGTCTCCTGGCCTCTTGGCACTTACAACTATGTGGAAAGGACGAGGAATAATCAACTCACGGCATCAGATGGCAGTTATGCCCAGTGGAGCAGTACAAGGCCAAGGGCTAAGACAGTTGGTAACACACCGGCCACATCGGCGGGGTGTGTGGTCATAGGAGAGTCTGCTGAGGAAGTGGCAGCCATTGGAAGGGTGTTTGTTTACTTACTTACGAGAAATGTAATGTATTTCCCACGGGTCAAAGCAGGCAGATGAAGCCCCTGCCACCTAGAACAACTCCAGAGACAACCGAGAGACTAAGTTTTCTACTTTATCCCTGTAGAAACCAACCCACACACGCAGTCACACGGCCCCGTTCCCTCTGCACTGCTGCGGGCTCCCTGCTCCCTCTCAGTTGGCTGTGTCCCTAACCAGCCCGTGGGAAGCATTTCGTGTTCTCCCCACTGCACAGACAAGGAGGGACATTAGACATGTCCGGGCCTAGGCAGTGGGTCGCCTTGGAGAAGGCGCC
>PVIC010012288.1:0-39961 GCA_004025085.1 Thryonomys swinderianus | reverse complement strand
GCATACCACAGTGCCGCACGTGGTGGCTCACGCCTGTCATCCCAGCACTCGGGAGGCAGGGACAGGAGGATTGCTGAGTTCGTGGCGGCTTGCCTGGGCACCATAGTGAGCTCAGGGCCAGCCTGAACTACAAAGTGAGACCCTGTCTCAAAAAGAAAAAAAAAAAAAATACTGATGGGTTTTAGAGTGACTTTGACCAAAGTACGTCACACTGTTCTTCTGGGATTCCAAATTGAAGAGCATGTCAAGGGCAACGAAATGTGTTCCTTATGATTTTTCAATAAATGCTATTCAGTCTTAAACTAGAAGAATCATTAACTACTGTAAGGTATAATTCTTGACCTAAAGCAAGGCATTTTTGAAAGGACCACATTTACTTTTTTAAAAATTTAATTTATTGGTACATTATATTACATATCACAATTATGCTCAACACTGAAGATTTGTACCAGTATATGACATGACTTAATTCTCATTTTCCCTTCCCCTACCCACCCCCACTCCTATATACACAAGTTTTGTTTCCTTTGTTTGCAATCAATTTTTCTTTTCCCTCATTACTTACCCCTAAACCCCATTTCCATTTCAATATTTACTATTTCACAATACCAGTCATTCATTCTGGAGCTCATTTACAACTTTAGTTTCTTATACTAGAGAAAAGATATGCTATTTACATACCTGTGACCTATTTATTTCACTTATGAGTATGTCCTTAAGGTTCATCCATTTGAGTATAAATGACTCAACCTCATCATTCCTTATGGCAGAGTAATACTCCATTTTATAAAAGAACCCCATCTTTATCCAGTCTAGAGTTGATGGGCATTTGGGTTGTTTCCAAGATTTAGATATCACAAACTGAGCTGCTATAAACATGGGTGCACATATGTCACTATGATATGATTCTTTTGTGAATATTCCTAGCAGGGGAATAGCAAGTTCACATGGGACCTCTAATCCTGGTTTTCTGAGGAATGTCCACGCTGATCTCCATAATGGTTGTACCAGTCTACATTCCCACCATCAGTGGAGAAGGGTTTCTTTTTCTCCCCAACCTCACCAGCATTTGTTGCTGGCTAGTTTTGAGATAGCAGCCATTCTTTGTGGAGTGAGATGAAATTTCAGTGTTGTTTTCATCTGCATCTCTCAAATGGCCAGAGATGTTAAGCATATCTTCATATACTTCTTAGCTGTTTTTACATCTTCCTCTCTCTGTTATTTCAGATGCCCATTTCTGAATTGGGTCTTTAAATTTGGAGTAGCTGATTTTTTTAAGCTCTTATATATTCTATGTAGTAGACCTTTGTCTGAGGAACAGCTGGTACAGTTTTTTTTTTCCTATGTTGTTGGTTGCTTTTTTGCTCTCCTGGTGGTTTCTTTTGCTGTGCAGAAGCTTTTTAATAAAATGAGATCTTATTTTTTGAATTCTTCTGCTAGTTCTCGTGCTATAGAGGTTTTGTTCACAATGTCTTTTCCTAAGCCAATGTCTCCAAGAGTACTACCTAACTTGTTTTGCAGCACATTTAGTTTCTATTTTAATATTTAAGTTTCTAATCCACTTAGTACACAGTGAAAGAGATAGGTCTAGCATTAGTTTTTGGCAGGTTGAAGCCCAGTTTTTCCAGCACCATTTGTTAAAGAAGCTATCTTTCTTCCACTGAGGATGTTTGGCACCTTTGTCAAAGATAAGGTGACATAGCGTTTGTGGATTTGCTTCTGGATCTTCTAATCTATTCCACTGTTCCTCGGATCTGTTATTTTGTCAGTACCATGCCGTTTTTATCACAGTGGCTTTGTAGTAAATTTTGACATTGGGGATAATATTACCCCCTGCCATGTCCTTGTTTCCTAGAACTGCCTTTACTATTCTAGGTCTCTTGTGGTTCCAGATGAATTTCTGGATGATTTTCTCTAGATCTGTAAAATACTGTTGGGATTTCAATTGGGATTGCATTGAATGGGCCACATTGTTTTCATTGGTATTGATATTTTTATTAAGATAATGAAAACTGGTTGGTCCCTGAAGCTGAAAATTAATTTGTTCTCTTGTTAGTGATTCCCACTCCTCGGAGCACCCACTTCACTCTTCAACTCTTTTGTTAATGCTAAAGTCTCTGCATCCCCCCCCCAACATGAGTGTCCTCCTGACTCTGTTCTGGCCTTCTTCACATGGCATTCTCTTTCATCTTTTCTCCTTCCTGTAAAAGTTCAAATATCTTTCACAATCCAGTACAAATTTCCCAAGTTCCAAGACCTCCCATTTGACCTTGCTATTCCCCTGCTGGGGATCTATACAAAATAATTACAAGATTGATATCACAGAGATACATGTGCACCCATGTTTATAGCAGCTCAGTTTGTGAAGCTATATCTTGGAAACAACCCAAATGCCCATCAATTCTAGACTGGATAAAGAAAATGTGGGGTTTTAAAAAATAAAATAGAGTATTACTCTGCCATAAAGAATGATGAGGTTGAACCACATTTACTTTTAGTGAGCTTATTTATTAAGGAGACAGATTCCTTGGGGGTCTCTGTAGTATAGCCACTTTTTGAGCAGGCAGTGTTTGGAACTCACGGGAGATAGCTTCTTGCTTGTTTGACATTGATATTTATCAAGTTGAAAGATAAATGCTGAAGAGAATCTTGGGTCCTAGATAAAAGAAAGAATAGTCATTGATTAATTATGCTAGTTTATAGAACCTAAAATAAATGTCTTTGATTTGTAAAGTATTACCAGAGCAGTTAAAGTCATACAAATCCTTGCATTTACTTACAAAATCCAGTTCATTTAATGTGTTTCCCTGTGTTTTCTCTGGGCTGAGGTAGGTGGCTGGGTTGAGGAGATGGTCCTGAGCTAAGGCCTGTCAAGCACTCTCAAATCCCCAATGTTTTTCCTGCAACTTTGACTTTGGATGCAAAATCTCATCATTTGACGTGAAGCTGCCTATTTAGGGACCAATATTTAATTTGCCTCCATAAAGTAGAAGACAGACTGGACTCCCTATTCCTGGGATGTCTGTGGTAGAGGCCACCTGGAGCTCTCACTGGCTGCTCCATTCATTCTGTGAAAATAATCCTGCAGCAGCAGAACCCCGGAGGTTCTCACTCTGTCCCCAGGGTATAGACCTGCCATCCAGTCCCAGCCATCAGAGTGGGTACATCAGCTCACATGGAAGGCATAGTCATAAGTCCTTTTACAAAGCCAAATAAAATATCAATCTCCCTTTCCCTCTCTCTCTCTCAGAATTAAACCCAGGACCTTAACACTGAGCTATACTGCCAATCCTCCCAGTTTGTATCAATACATATTTGCCATAAATATGATCACATTAATCATAGGGAATCTGTACCTGTACATAATATATCTTAATTCTGTTTTCCCATTCCCTCCTCTCCTTTCAATTCTGCTTCCCCTCCTCATTTGCAAGCTTTGTTTCCCTTTTCTCTTCCAATTTTTTTCCTTTCTCTTTCCCTTCCCTCCTTTGTTCTCCTTCAAAAATGAAGGGGAACACCACTTTGCAGTAACTACTCTCCAATGTGTTCCTTATTTACCCTTTGGATTCCTCACACCAGAGAAATAATACATTTTTTAAATAATATTTTTTAATAATATTTTTTAATAATTTTTAAATAATTTTTAAATAATATTTAAACTTGGGTGTCTGATTTGCTGCACTCGATGTAATATTGAACTGAAGCCATTTATCTAAAGGTGACTCAAGTTTAACATTCTTTTTTAAAAATTGTTTTTATTGTTACATTTTATATGTACATTATGATCACATTCAACATTGACAGTTTTTACCAGTACATGACACACCTTAATTCTCATTTTTTCCCATTCCCCTGGACTCTCTACAACCCCCACCCCTATAGAAATAAGCTTCGTTTTCTTTTTTACCATCAAATTTTTTCTTCCCCTTCTTTACTTACACTTACCTCATTTTTTCTTTTCCTTTTGAGCATTTTCATTCTATTTCACAATATTTACTATACATTTTAGAACTCATTTACACCTTCAGTTTCTCATACCAGAGAAATGATAGTTTTTACACATCTGTGTCCTATTTATTTCACTTATGAGTATGTCCTCGAGGTACATCCATTTGAGTATAAATGACTCAAATTTATTATTCTTTGTGGCAGATTAATACTCCATTTTATAAAAGTTGAAAGTTCTTTATGGCAAAATTGTACTCCATAGTATATAAATACCACATTTTCTTTATCCATTCATCTGTTGGTAGCTGTATGAGTTATTCCTAAGATTTAACTATTAAAATTAAAATAAGTCAAAGATCTAAACATTAAAACAGAAACCCTAAACCTGCTGAAAGATAGGCTAGATAAAACTCTTGAAGAGTTTTGCATAGGAAAAGACTTTATGAAAAAACCTTGATCTCACAGGAACTAACACAAAGATTCAACAACTGGGATCTTATCTTATTTAAAAGCTTTTGCACAGCAAGAGAAACCACCAACAGAGTGAAGAGACAACCCACAATGTGGGGAAACAAAGTACCTCTCTTACTCAGATAAAGGTCTACTTATCTAGAATATGTAAAGAGGTTTTAATAATGACACCCCTCCAATTTCAAGACTCAGCTAAAAAATAGGCATCTGAAATGGCATTTTTCAGATGAACAAGTAAAGACAGCAAAGAAAGACCTGAAAAATTGATCAACATCACAGGTCATTTGAGAGATGAAGATGAAAACTGCACTGAAATTTCACCTCAGTCCTGAAAAAAAATGGCTGCTATCAAGAAATCAACTGATAGCAAATGTTGGCAGGGCTGTGGGAGAAAAGGAATTCTTTTCCACTGTTTGTGGGTGTGTAGGCTGGTGCACTCACTGTGGAAATCAGTCTAGAGATTCCTCAGAAAAATAGGATTAAGAGGTCCCATTTGACCCTGCTATTCTCCTACAGGGTATTTTGCCAAAAGACTTAAAAATAGCATTCCACTTCCATATAGTGCACTCATATTTATACCACCTCAGTTTGTGATAGCTAAATCTCAAATACCTATTAACTGGTGACTGGATAAAGAAAAAAAATTAATAAAATGGAATATTTCTCAGCCACATGAGATATTTATATCAAAATGGATGCACTTTGAGGCCATATTTTAAGTGAAATAAATAGGACACACATGAATAAAAACCATATTGTTTCTCTGGTGTGAGAAACTGAAAGTGTAAATGAGAAGCAAATTATATCATGCATAATGTGAAATAGGGAAAAAACATTCAAAGGGGAAGGAGAACTAGGGAGGGGTGAAAGAAAGGAAAGGAAAAAATGAAAAAAAGAAGGAAAATGGTAACTTTTTTTAAAATAGGAGGGGCTGGAGAGGTGGAAGGGAAGGAAGGAGAATGGGAGAAAAAAAAGAAGAGCCAAGACATATCCTGTACAGGTACAAATTCCCAATGTTGAAGGGAATCATAATGTATACCTAAAATGTACTGACAAAATTAATCAGTAAAAAAAATAGCTATTATAAACTATGCTGCTATAAAGTTGGTTATTTACATAAATTGTGTCATGATGCTTTTCATTCTTTCAGGAAGATACCCAGAAAGGGAGCAACGAGGTCAAATGGAACATGTAGTTCTAGATTTTTTGCAAAATCTCCATTCTGATTTCTGTAATTGTACCAATTTACACTTCTACCAACAGTAGAACAGTGTTTCCTTTTCCCTGCAGCCCTAGAAGCATTTGTCATGGGAAAATTTCTTTTTTTAATTTCTTTTTTTCTTTTTTGAGACAGGGTCTTGTTTCATAGTTCAAGCTGTCCCTGAGCTCTCCTAGCAAGCCTCAAACTCAGCAATCCTCTTGCCTCTGCCTCCCGAGTGGTGGGATTATAGGCGTGAGCCACCACGCCCAACACTGTGGTGTGTGGTGCCAGGGGTCAAATTTGGGACCTTGCACAGAACCACTTACAAATGCCAGAACCACTTAGTAAATCCTCGCCCTATGGGCAGATTGCTTGATGATAGCCTTTGTTAATGAACAATATTAGTGTGGTTTTATTGGTATGACTGGTGCTATTAAAATTTTCTTTCAGATCTTTATTTGCTGTTATATTTCTTCATCTGAGAAGTTTCTGTTCATTTCAGGTGCTGACTTTTGCATTGGGTGTTTAAATCGGAGGGGTCTGAGTTTTTGAGATCTTCATATATTGTACAATATTAGTCCCTTGTATAGCTGTTGAAATGTTTTCCCATTTTCTGGGTTGTCTCTTCATTCTGTTGATGTTTTTCTTTTTTTTCAGTGCAAAAACTTTTTTAATTTTATGTGATTTTGGTTTTGGATTATTTGCAATACTTCTTTTGTGATCAAGGTTTTGCTCATAAAGTTTTTTTCCCTATGCCTCTGGATTTCCCCAGTTTCACTCTATTACTGTAGATTCAATCCTCCTTTCTCACATCTTGAGCTAGGAACTGGGGCAAAACTTCAGATTTCCACTTCCCTTTTTGGTGTTGTGGTCACTTTAATCAATTTATCTGTAGGTGCCAGTTTTCCTTTCAGATCTTTCCTGAGTCCCAAGGATCCACCACCCTCCTTTCTTCTTCCCCAAATCATTACTTTCTAGTATCTGGATTTTGAATCTTTTTTTTTTTTTTTTTAGGCAGGGTCTTACTTTGAAGTTCAGGCTGGCTCTGGGCTCACTATGTAGCCCAGGCTGGCCTTGAACTCATGGCAGTCCTCCTGCCTCTCCCTCCCAGAGTGCTAGGATTTCATGTGTGAGCCACCACGTCCAGCATTAGATTCTGAATTTTTAAAATGACAATTTCTTGCTACCTAATGTTCTGCCATCTTCATGGAAGTCCCACCCGTGATTTTTGAGACAGTATCTCTAATTTGGCTTAAATTTGCGCTCTTCCTGCCTCACCCCTCCCACCATGTCCAGCTTCCTTCTCTTTTCTTCATCTTATTACTTTTCATTCTTGCTATTATCTTTCTTTTGTTTCCTTTAGATTACATCATATTTTTCTAATTTTATAATTGATCTTCATTAAATTAATGTTATCTTTTGATAAGCTTAATTCAATATTATAACTGCCTCATTAACTAAATCAATATCTTTAGATACTTTTATCCAATCTTTATCTCATAAAATTCTCCTCATTTTTCCCATAAGTTCTTCACTAATAGAGTCTAACTTTTAATAAAACCTGTAAAATTCAAGTCTCTAACCTGTCAAATCAACAGAAAAATCCTTAGACGTTCTTATCACCATGAAATTTTAAAATGTAATGCAAAGGAGTAATGTGACCTGCTATCTAGTATGTCACTATACCTTTTCAAAATGCCTCTATTTGGTTAATCAAGAGTGGGCAGAGTTTGGATTCATATTGTTGTCACTCTGGCACACCTTAGACTGCAGATATAGGAATGCCGTCATGGGGCCCCAAATCCAACGAATGGTCCTCAGTTCTAGGTCTTGCATATTAGGGACGCTAGGAAGGATCATAGAACGATCAAATTGAAGATATTTTGATGTCTAAGCAAACAGTAGAAGTAATTACAGCTTTGATGTTAAAGGAACAGTAATCTGATCTCATAAATACAATCTGTTGTAAATTAGTGGAAGGGTTATAAAAAGAAGGTAGAAGAGACAGATACAATACTAAAATTTTTCTGTCTCACAGGAAAAAATAAACATACTAAGAACAACTGGTCCTTTTCTTTATGAGACCAGAGGTATTTCTAGCCCCGTCCCAAATTAGGCAATAAGTTGGTTTTATGCAACACACAAAACACTTTTGTATTCATTGTCTAATTTGATGGTCCATAACAATGATAAGGAAAGATATGGGAATGATACTGGACCTCTTTTTGTTTTGTTTTGTTTTTTCATTTCATACACAAACTTGCTGGGGGAGTTAACGGATGTGTTAAAAACCACACAGGGGGCTGGAGATTTAGCTCAGTGGTTCCAGCACCTGCCTCGCAAGCGCAAGGTCCTGAGTTTGATCCCTGGTAACCACATACATTGCTGGGTGTGGTGACCCACGCCCACCAGCAATCCATACCACATACCACAGTGCCAGGCGTGGTGGCTCACGCCTATAATCCTAGCACTCGGGAGGCAGAGACAGGAAGATTGCTGAGTTCAGGCTTGTCTGGGCTAAATAGTGAGCTCAGGGCCAGCCTGAACTACAAAGCGAGACCCTATCTCAAAAAAAAAAAAGAAAAATTCAAAACATTTTGATGCTCTATGGTCTTTTATCAGGACTATTAAGTCTGAGATAAACATACCCCCTTGGATACATGAAGATTTTCAAATCAAATGCAATAATTTTAAAGGTACACAGGCATAATTTTAAAGGAGTCAGTTTTTATTCTCAACTTTCTTACATATTTTCCCCTAGAGTCTATCTCTCTGAATGTGCTGTAATTAACTTTCTCTTACACCTTTTCCTCCATTTATCACCAACTTCATAAAAGAATCATATTATGGCACATCACCTTGACAGTGAAAACTTGCCATTGATGAACTCGGAGACCATTCAAAATAATAGTTTTGATTAATTTAGGCTTTATAACTCAGTTCTAATCTATCTCATTCAGAAATATATTCTTGATGCCTCTAATCCCAGGACTTTGGGAGTTTGAGGCAGGAGGCACTTCAAGTTTGAGCCTACCTTGGCAATTTAGTAAGTTTTGAGACCCTGTCTCAACAGGGTGTTGGGCTAGGTGTGTAGCTCAGTGTGAAGGCTATGATTTGAATCACCGTTACCCCCCCCAAGAACTGAATTTTTGGAGACAGGATGCTGCTGAGTGGTACAGTACTTCCTTAACATGTGTAAAACACTAGGTTCAATCTCTAGTTCTGCAAAAAGAAGTAAAAAAGTACTCTAGTACTGGCTTACATTTGTTTAGTAATTATCAAATTTTATAACATTTTAATCAATTCATAACAATAATCATGATATATCAAAATAAAATATTTAACAAGTAAAAGTTTTATGGTCATAGAAAATTTTTAAAGACTTATTTGAAATTTTTGTTTCAGCAAAATATAAGAAAATAATAAATGACTTCTCAAAATAGAAGTACATTAGAATTAAACTGTGTGAAAATAATGGAACAAAAATAAAATTTCCAAAGTCACAACTAATAACATGTAATTTCCAAATGTTAAGAAGGATTTTATAATGTTTTAAATATTTTTTTAATTATTAAATTGGATGTCTTTAAAAGAATGATGTAGGGGCTGGAGATTTAGCTCAGTGGTTCTGGCGCCTGCCTCGCAAGTGCAAGGTCCTAAACTCCATCCCCGGTAAGCACATGCAGTGCTGGGTGTGGTGGCTCACGCCTGTAATCCCAGCACTCAGGAGGCAGAGACAGGAGGATTGCTGAGTTTGACGCTTGCCTGGGCTACATAGTGAGCTCAGAGCCAGCCTGAACTACAAAGCGAGACCCTGTGTCCAAAAAAAGAAAAAAAAAAGAATGATGTAAAAGTTTGTTTTTAAGTATCAATATTAATCCAATACCAAAATGACTGTTGGCAGGTACAGATGAGATTTGTGAATGCTTAACTCCCGATATTATAAATTATAATTAACTATTGGGTTTAGAGCTTAGAGACAAGAACTAATATATTAATATTAGTATAATATCAGTTTGAATTTCTGGTTTTAAAAATTTGTAAAAATTTACATATCAAAAATTCAAATGTGTGAGTGTGTGCCACCTTTCATCCTCTCATGAGAAAATAACAAAGGACTTGATTACCTATACAGTGCATATTACCCTACTCATTCTGAAATCCAGAGACTGGCCTCTTGGTTTTCTCCTTAAATTTCTCCTTGCTCTCTTCTTTCCTTTTCACTTGCTCACTCCCAAACTTATCTGTGATGGTAGTGAGTAGTGCTCAGCACTGTAATCATCCTTAGGCTTAATGAGATTGCTGATCTAGCCGAAAGGCATAATGGGGTACCTTAAAAAAAAAAAGACAATGAGAACCTGTAGATGTAAATGAGAACCTGTAGATGTAAATGAGTTCTAGAATGTATGATAGATTTTGTGAAATAGGAAATATGCAAAGGAATGTGGTAGGGAAAAGTAATGAGGGCAAAGAATAAATATGATTTGGAAAGAGAAATAAATAACATGTATATAGGGGGTGGGGAGTTGTAGGGTGGGTAGGGATATGGGTAAAAATGAGAATTAACTTGTGTCATATAACTGGTACAAATTATCCAATGTTGAGTGTGATTGTGAGCTATATATAAAGTATACCAATAAAGAATTCAAATAAAAAAATAACCCAGCACAGATATGTAAATACCATATCTATTCTTTAGTATGAGATCCTGTAGATGTAAATGAATTCTAGAATGTATGATAGCTTTTGTGAAATAGGAAATATTCAAAGGGAATGTGGTAGGGAAAATTAGTGAGAGGAAAGAATAAATATGATTTGAAAAGAAAAAGAAAGCACACGTATATAGGGGGTAGGGGTGGTAGGGTGGGTAGGGATATGGGTAAAAATGAGAATTAACTTGTATCATATACTTGTACGAATTCCCAAATGTTGAGTGTGATTGTGAGCTGCATATAAAAGGTACCAATAAAGAATGCAATTAAAAAAAGACAACTTTGAGCAAGAGATATTAACACAACATCGAAAGCACTCAGTGTGTGCCCTTCTTGTGCACGACAAAGTACAGTTGTTCTCTGTAACACACCATTTTTTATAAGATGCATCACTGACTTAAAAACAGCTCTTGAGAATATCTAATGGGCTATATCAATAAATGTCAGCATAAATTACAATATACATCCTGATTTTAGAAATGTTAAAATACCAATAAATATTAAAATCTATTATATAAAATGTATTTATTATCTAAAAAATGTGGTCAAGTTTCTTTTTGAAAGACTCTTGATATTATTTAGTGGAAACTAAAGTATCACAAGGCAGTCCTTCATCGTTTTCTTCTCAATTCTTCCCAGGGACATCTGGCAGCTGCCTTCGTCGCTTCAGTACCATGCCTTTCATGTTCTGCAACATCAATAATGTTTGTAACTTTGCTTCACGGAATGACTATTCTTACTGGCTTTCTACTCCAGAGCCTATGCCAATGAGCATGGAGCCCTTGAAGGGTCAGAGCATCCAGCCATTCATCAGTCGGTGAGGTGTTGGTTTAGCTTCAGCTATACCAATCTGCAGTTAGATTAGCTAGTCAGAAGTCAGGCTAAAGCTAATAATGGATAATAGTCCCACCAAGTTAAGCAGACAGATTTGCCTCTTAATATTCACTTCATTATCTAGTTTAATCTCTGATTTGGGGAAAATTTGCTTTTTACCAGGTGCTGTGATATACATAGTGTAATAGACAAAGAACTTATGATCATTGAATATATATATATATATATATATATATATATATATATACACACACACACACATATATATATATATATATATGTTCACTAATCTGATCTATAAGTGTGGGTCATATGCTACACAGGAGATCATATAAAATGTTATGAAAACAGAGGAAAAGAGAAATAGTACTTAATTCTACATGGAGAAATCCGTGATGAGTAAGAAATTAATGTGTTTTAAATTGGTTTTTCCTTGATGGACTAAAAGGACTTGAGGAATAAGTACATACAGAGGGGAAAGATACCTAGACAGAGAAAATGAGAATGGGTCGTAATGTCCTTTCCAGTTTACCAGGTCATAATGTGTCTAGAATGTAGTATTTAAAGGTTGCATAAGGTGTAATGACTGTAAACTTAGCTTGGGCTAACTTTTTGCCAAGGAGAATGGTAGAATGCTTTCAGAGCAAAATTGTAGTTTGGAATTTCCTTGTATTATGAGTCCTCATGTTTTAGCTGTACTTCAGGGAAGATTTAAAAACCACCAGTATGTAACACAGATTATAGACAAGATAGTCCTGAGGTACAGACTAGTTATATTTATATTATAGTCCTGTTGTGAATGGATTGTATCTCACAGGGGGAAACATTTATCACACTGTTTACATTGCCAGGAGTTGACAGATGATTGGCAATGGGAAGGAAGAAAGTGACAGGTCAGGTTTGGAACATGAGTATCTAAAAGGGAGATGGTGCTACTAGTTTTCCATGGGAATTGCCATCTCAGAACATTAGTGTAACTCACCTCTTAGGAAGGTTGGATAGTGCTGTTTTTGTTCTGATCATGACCCAGTGTTCTGGCAGCTACAAAAGATGAGCCACTAAAAAGTCTAGTTTTTAGACACCCAATATAAAAACTGAACCTTCAGTAGCAAATTCATACTTTGGGGATGACTTTGAGGATGGCAGAGAGAGAGAGAGAGAGAGAGAGAGAGAGAGAGAGAGAGAGAGAACAAAAAGAAGGAAAAGGAGAATGAGAGAAGTGGGAGGAGGAGAGGGAAGAGGAAAGAAGAGGAGGGGAGGAGGAGGGAGACTTTTATAAACCTCAATTTGGGGAGTAAACTGCTCTGAAAATGTACTATGCAGATAAATTATGATAAATTGGCCTCAGTCATATTTCAAGAAGTTCCCTTATGTTCTTTGTTAAACATTTGGTAGATTCAGGTGTATTTACTGGACTTCATAGATGCAGCCATATCTCCAAGTGCCTGAGTGCCTCCCTGGAACTCTATATATATACTGCACTTACCTGGATATGGCCAAATGGTTAAGAAATGCCCTTTCGACCAAGAATAAAAGGTGGAAATGAAGAAAATATCTGTTGTCCTTTCCAGTTTACCAGACATAGTTCTTAACACAGTTGCAGCATTACCAAATATCTACCCTCCATTTGAGCTGTTTGACAGCAAATAGTATGGGCAATATGCAAGTTCAGACTGTTAGGTCAGTCGTGGCACTGACGATAACACATATGGATACAGATTTGGGGCAGAATGGAACAATGTGATAGAAATGATTCTGCTTTTTCTTGAAAAATGTTTACAGTTTTAGTTTATAACTTTATTATGTGTGTTGGGAGACAGTGTTTATCCAAAAGCAGTACTCAAAGGGTGTTCTCTCCTTTTCTGAGCCTTGAAGACACCTTAATCGGCCTCCATACCAGACGAGCTTCCAAAGACTCACACTCATTCTGTTCTCTCCCCCTTTCTCTTTACCAGATGTGTAGTATGCGAAGCTCCAGCTATGGTGATTGCCGTACATAGTCAGACCATCCAGATTCCTCACTGCCCTCATGGATGGGATTCTCTGTGGATTGGCTATTCCTTTATGATGGTATGAAACATACTTTCATGCCTTTGTCATCATAGCCAACTGTCCATCCTGTGTACATTTCTCCCCAGTTTTTCTTTTCTTTTCTTTTTTTTCTTTTTAGACAGGGTCTCACTTTGTAGTTCAGGCCCTGAGCTCACTATGTAGCCAAGGATAGCCCCGAACTCAGCAATCCTCCTGCCTCTGCCTCCTGAGTACTGGGATTACAGGCTTGAGCCACCAAACCTGGCATTCTCCCCAGTTTGAGGAATTTCTGCCACTTCCACATAGTAAGAATCTTAAGGTTCAAGTGGCTTTTAAGCACTGTGTTGCCCCTCACACATCTTCTGTCAATAAATTTATGACCTACTTGTTGCTTTTATTGACTACCCTTGATGTGAATTCTCTCTCACTTCAGCCTTAGTTCCCTTAACTAGATTTGAGTTTTTGATTAAGCTGGGTACACATCATTGGGCAATCAGGAAGACATTATGGCACATGATTATTATGGCACATTTTTCTTTGTCTTTTCTAGCATACAAGTGCAGGGGCAGAAGGCTCAGGTCAAGCCCTGGCTTCACCTGGGTCCTGTTTGGAAGAGTTTCGTTCTGCTCCCTTCATTGAATGTCATGGACTGGGAACCTGTAACTATTATGCCAACTCCTACAGCTTTTGGCTGGCAACCGTAGACGTATTGGACATGTTCAGGTAAAGTGCTGTGACCCTAATTCAGGCCCAGAGGTTCCTTCGGTTCTAAGGAAGACAAAAACAATTCTTGGATTGTTTCTCCCCAGCATTTAGGAATATATTAGACCATGTCCTTTATTCCTGCTTGTTTTCAAGTTTCTAAAGCAGGTTTGAAAAAGGACCTAAATGATATTGGTTAAACAGGAATCCTCCAATAATAAAACACATAGAGGCAAGGAAAGGTTAGATGACCTGCTCAATAATAAAAGTCTACTAAATAAAATTCTACTAGAATGAGACCAACTGAGGAATTGAAGCTATTCCTTGTGTTCTTTCCTCCTATCCAATGATCTCGTTTTCAAAACTGTTCAAAGGCCCCGATACAAGTTTTGGAATAAGTAACATCATGCACAGTATACCTACCTCAGGATACTTCAATCTATTCAAATTGATTTCAGGTTAAATTTATTTATTTTTTTCATTAGTACATGTTTGCAATACATAATGATTGCTTTTATCATGGAGAATTGGTACATATGCATAACACATCTTAATTCTTTTTCATATACTCCCTCTCCCATCATTCTCTGTTCCTTCCATTTCTTGGTCACTTTCCCATTTGAAAAAAACTTTCCATTCTTTTCTTTCCTTTCATCTCATTTCCTGTGTCCATCATCTCTTGCCTCACTTTCCATTTGAAAAAGATCTCTCTGCTTCCTATTATCTATCTTTTATTCTGCTCTTCATCTACATTTTGAATTTCTCATGTAGGAGAAACTATGCAATATTTATGTTGTGTGTCTGATTTACTTCACCTAATATATTCCTAAGGCATATCCATTTACCTAGACTGCCTCAAGCTTATCCTTCTTTATGGAAGAGTAGTACTCCATTATGTATCAATACCATATCTGTTGATGGCCATATAGGCTATTTCCAAGATTTAGCTAGTATAAATTATATTGCTATAAGCATAGGTGTGCATGTATTAATGTAATATAATGGCTAACTTTTGGGGGAGTTTTTTTATGTGTTTGTGCCTTTGAATAATGATTGCTTCACATTTTTCCCATTATCTTCATCATGTACCAGTCATCAGTTGCTTCTTTCCTTATATGAATATTAGAAAAAGATATCAGAGAAGAAGATAAATATATACAAACATAACAGCAGAGAGAACACTCACAAAAATACATATGAGTAGTAAAGGGTCTTAGACAACACCAATCACTAATATAATCACATTGGTTGAAAGTAAATCATGAAATTATTTGGAGAGCTACTTTAAAAAGAGGAAAGTTTTAAAAAAAGAAAAAAAAATTTAAAAAGAGGAAAGTTTGGGTATTAATTTGAAGAGGTAATAGAGTTAAAATAACAGGAAAGGTAAAGAATTGAAATCAGAAAAAGTAATCTGATTTTCGTGTTTCTTTCTTCCCAGTAAACCTCAATCAGAAACACTGAAAGCAGGAGACTTGAGGACACGTATTAGCCGATGCCAAGTATGCATGAAAAGGACATAACATTTTGAAGAATCCTTGTATGTTTTCAATGCAAGATATATATATTATATATCTAATTCCCAGGATCCAATGTCTCACTCTCCCCAACTTTACCACTGCTGCCACCAATGGTGCTACTCTCTATGACCAAGCCAGCATGCTACTAGTAAACCATGAAGATTCAAGTAGACCTGAGCAATGTACCAGAGCAAGACCTCTTCTATTTTTCTATGAAAGAAATAAGAAATGCATCTACTTTTTGGGTCCAGAATGACTTTCCCTGAGGATTATAAAATGAAATTATGTGTTGTGCCCAATTACTAAAATGGTACATTTAAAATTCAATTAATAGAAGAATCACTGAATAAAGCAAAAGAATGCAGTTTGGAGGAGGAATTACTTTTCATGGTGCTACTAATCCTACTGTATCCCAGGGTTTTAATATAAGAGTGTTAAGTATATTGTGCTCTGTAAGTAAAGAATGTATGCACTGTATAAACAACCATTTAGGTCAAAAATGTTGAGTCATTTAAATGTAACCTCATTTGAATCACTTTACAGAAACATAAGAAAGCCTAGAATATAGACAGCAAGTTTTTATATGGAGAAAATTTATACTCTTACATCAAGTTACTACTGAAATTAAATCTGAGTTTTCTTCCCTGAATTTCTTGTTTTAGTACTTAAAAAACAGATTGTTTTAATCTCTTAAATAGAAATTTTAAAGGTTCATGTTGCATATCAAATTATAATATCCAATGGAGCAATTTTGCTGTGTTTTGCAAAACACTTTGGACAGCAGATACCCCTTGTTCTATTTTTTTTTAATGTCTTGTTTTTGCTTATGCTAAATGGGGCAAATTTCTACCCAATTTTGAAAAACAAAATTTGATGATTCTTTTCTTGGTGCTTCTTGTATAAAAATTCTTCTCTTATAGTCTCACTTATATAAGAACTGGGACGACATTACTTGGTTAATTGTCTTTTCAATTGCAAAAAAAATTGATTTTTTACCCTTTTTATTTTAAACATTTTATTATAGTCATAGGATGCCTTATTTTCTTACCTGTCATCTTTTCACTGAATGTTTTTAACCCACCAATACAAATTAATTAAAGATATATGTTGTAAGGATGGTTTTTTGTGTATCTCTTCAGCCTATGTGTTAAAACAAAACAAAATTTTAAAAACTTGCTTGACTTCTGATAAACTACCATTTCACAGCAGCAAATGTTTCTTTCTTAGAGAAGTGGCTTCTGTAGACCTTGACCATCCTGAGAGCTAATAGAAAACATACAGTCATGGGCCGGAGATTTAGCTTAGTGGTTCCAGCACCTGCTTACCAAGCACAGGGTCCCTGGTTTGATCCCCGGTAACCACATACAACAATACCAGGCATGGTAACTCACACTCACCAACAATCAGTACCACATATCACAGTTCCAGGTCTGGTGGCTCGCACCTGTAATTCCAGCATGGGGAAGCAGAAGCAGGAGGATTGCTGATTCAAGGCTTCCCTGGGCAGCATAGTGAGTTCAGAGCCAGCCTGAACTACAAAACAAGACCCTGTCTCAAAACAAAAACAAAACAAAACAAAAAAACATATAGTCAGAATTTTTCCAGTGAAAATAAAATCATTGGATGGCATTTTCACATAACAAATATCTTGACATTTTGTTGATGGTTGAGAAAGCGTGGATTAGTTTCTGTTTGAAAAGGAATTCATTAATAATGTTTAAATTAGATTAGTGAGTTAATATTCCTAATGAGTAAGAATGAACCACATGTGGCTCTCTAAAATAGTCAAGGACTCACTAAAAATAAGAGACAATAAAAGTCTTTATAATATAATTTATGTTACAACAACAATATAACACTTGGCAAATTGTAGTTCCTAAAATGAAGCCTTGGAAAAACCAAAGCTTAGTCTATAGGGATTTAAGATGTAAACAATGGTATCCATCTAATAATTTGATTTGAGTTAGCCAGTTGCAAATTTTAGCTTCATTTTTCTATGTAGGCCCATGCCTAAAAACACGAGTGGATAGTTCTAACTGAAAACACAGATTTTTTTCAACACGGTATACATTCAAAGGTTGTTTCTTGGGTTACAGTTGTAGAAACTAATTCTGGAGGTTTTGCTCTTTGTAGCTTTTCCTCTCAGTGAAGATCTTGTCTCAAATTGATCCTCCTACTGTAAAATGATTGTATATACAGCTAGTCTAGGTTCTTCTAAATCCTCTCAACCCTCCCAGCTCTGCTTTGTGTGAAGTACACAAACCCAGTCCATTTCCAGACCTTAGTGTTGTTGACCCTTCCTTATCACTGATTATTAAAAAAATACTCCAGAGTGAGCTGTTTTGCAGTTACCTCTCATGAATTTTGCAGTCATCACAGTGAATAGTTTCCCCCCTGAGCAACAATCAATGAGCTGTTCTGCTTAATCAGCTAGTTTGATTATCAAATATGTTTGTGTATGAAGTGTGGTTTCAGTAGTTAATACTTTGAAATTCATACTGTGCATTTGGTACCAAATCCTGATGTTACACAGCTGTACACAAGAGTTGGTCCCTTAATTTTTGGCATATATACTGCTGTGTATATACTTACTTGGAAGAAAATACCTGATAGTAGTTCAACCAGTAGATGACTGGAGACACATATATTTAAATACATGCATATATTGTACAGAGAAAGGTGTATATTCCTTCTGCTTTTATAGCTTGTTAGCTTGATGTGAAGTCTAGTCATGTTGGTGTCATAGTCATTGCTTCCAGAGTAAGTTTTATTGGCTACTTTGTGGTTTTAGGGTGTCCCTTCCCCTAGTCAGATTGGAAAAACACTCTCTACTTCTTGTGATGCTAACAAGGTTCTTTGCCTCAATTAGCAGGGCTAATTTGAAAACTGAAAGGTATGCCAGGCCATCAAAAGCTTATTCATAAATTAACACAAGAGGGCACTATTGTCTAGAAAACTGAATCAGCGTGTGTAAAGGTTTGTTGAACTTGCTAGTTGCAGTGGGTTTGTCTGAAGCCTTGTCTCTAGTTTAAATCTTTGTTTTAAGCTTCATGTATTATTTCAACTTCATAAAAACCCACAGTA
The DNA here is from genome assembly GCA_004025085.1 of Thryonomys swinderianus. NCBI lineage: Eukaryota > Metazoa > Chordata > Mammalia > Rodentia > Thryonomyidae > Thryonomys > Thryonomys swinderianus. The sequence continues at coordinate 21,461 of PVIC010012288.1, read as the reverse complement.
AATATGTTAAGTCCTGGCCCAGTTTCCCCCATTCCCAGTTCTGGAGATTTAACCCAGGACTTTGGCAGGAAGCTACATCCTCAACCTTTTAAAAAAATTTGATACAAGATATCACTGTTTCCCATTTTGTGCTGGAACTCTTTAGAATATATTCGACATGCTTATAAAATATTTCTAATTTGAGAATCCAAAGTCAATTCAACCAGAAAGATACGCTAACTATAATATAGAACTTGAGAAGAGGTATGCTATTCATCTTTGATCATCAAATTTTACTAATTCTTTGATAAAATCGTGGGGCTTTTGTAAGCAGTAGTTGTCTAGCAGAAGCTGTCTACTCACCTCTCCTTCAGTACATGGAAATGCTAAAATCACATTTATTCAATCTTAAGTCTCTGTTTCTCTAGGAATGAACACCATGTCCAACATCTGACTCCACAGGATCACAAGCCACTGACATCATACCAATTTAGCTCAGGTATCTTTGTTTCTTCCTTCAGATTTACATTGTATCCTCTACCCTGTTTTCTAGCCCCAGAGGTTTCTTAGGACCTTGTTTTCTGGTTCCTTCAATCAATAGGATGCCTCAGCAGGATAGCAGCAGGAAGGATAAGAGCAGGATTAAAGTATTTATTTTCATGGCTTCCTCTATGTGGGGTCACCTCAAGATGGCTTGTCTCTAACTGAATGTCCCTATTACACTCAAAATTATGTGCTCATCTTAATTATCTCCTGTTCTGGGCCCAGTAACCTCTTTCTTATTGCTTCAAGGTGTAGGTATGGTTGACAGGTCTTCTATTACTGGGATGCTAGATTTGTATTTCCAAACTATCTCTTCTGGTTCCTTTCATGCTGCCTGTGTCTTTCTAATCATGCTGCCTGTCTTTCTAATTAAGTTCTCCTCAGACTGTCCTCATTTAAGTGTGTTATCTGTTTGCTCTTGATACCCTGAATAATACACTACTGCTTCTAATTTACAAAATATAGGTGCCAAATATATGGTAAAATTAGGATTAATTGATAAAACTGAAAGTGTGGTTACATATCTCCCACTCTAAATGAAGGGATAGGTCAGTAGAAATAGGGCTTAATACCACCTAATTTAAGACTTACTTTAACAATCTGTTGGAAGCTGCATTCAAAGATTTTTAGAAATATTAAATATTTCCCTGTTGCAAGTTTAAGGAATGCACTTTGACTTCCACTCAGTGGTCCTTTGGTATGTCCCATTCTACTCCAAATGAAAATTTCAATTTCTGTCATTGGTATCCTAGATTTTAAGTAACTATAACTGATCTCTAGAAAGAAAACTGTTAGGACTACTTCCACTGCACGAATCTGCCAAGTCAGGTACACATGCCTGTAGTCAAGGATAAAAACCCCAAAGTGTCTCTGGCTGTAAAATGGGCAGCTTATTAGTGGGTTTCTAACTTCCAGAACATCTGTGAAAGGTGACCCTGCAGTAGTTCTTCAGATCTGCTTCCTTTCAGTTCCTAAAGTTCACTGGAGTTACACTTACACTGTGGATGATGGAAGACAGGGTAGGCTGAAAAGTCAAAGGAAGCTTGAGACTACCAGAGCCCTGTAGAGCCTGCCAAGAAGTACATATACTTTCCTTTCATGTAAAATAGTTTGATGATGGATTTCCTCAGGGTTAATGAAGTGCTTGCTATTGCCAGTCTATCATAAAGCACAACATAGATTTCAAATCTTTGTGTCATTCTTTCAGACAATAATCTGACCTTTGCTTGAGCTCTAAAAAATAAAAACTATCTCCAACATTACACTAGCAGTAGCACCTCATAGTTACAAAGCTAATATTAAAATACTGTTCTTCAGACATTGCATCTGAGCTTCAACAACTGATGTGTTCAAGCAGTACGAGGACTGGTCTCCAAAGTACAGATGTGGAACGTGCACTATGTGATTTTTAACTGACTTTCACTAGGTCACGGGACAAGCTGCTAATTTCTTTTACTCAGGGTCTCATCGTTATCTTCTCTTCATGAAAGTATCTGTTTCAAAAAATCTCAGGATCCAATGTGAAAGAAATTCATTAAGGAACTACTATAGGGATCTCTGCCCCGTGAAAAGTGACAAACTCTATGTGGTGGAAAGCTCAGTTCCCAGAGGAGGATGAATGCTTTTTCCAGCACTGTTGCAGCACGTGAGAGCCTTTTAAATGAGCTGTCAAACATACAGACTGGGTAGTAAATTTGTTGTACCTCAGTATGTTCTTATTCCCTTGGTCTAGGCCACTACCTGAGGAAAACCTTATTTTGTCTGCCATGGGCCTCCTCACGTAAGATTCCTTGGGGCTTTTGAACCCACATGAACTTCTGGGTAATTAATTCCCTGCAAACACAACAGTGCTGCTGATACCCAAATAAACACCAGTTATGTAAATCTGAGAGCGACTCAATAGTATCTATCATATATTACAGACAATGCAGAGCTCTGTTGGAGAGGAAATTTCTTTAGTTCCAATAGGAAATTTCATTTTATTTTATATTGAATATGCTTATACACAAAAGCTACTTGAGTTTCCTGTGTCCTCTGTTCATGACATTTTACATGTAGTGATTTTTCTTTTTTTTTTGAATTCTTTATTGGTATAATTTATATACATCTAACAATCACATATAATGTTGGGGAATCTATACCAGTATATGACACAAGATAATTCTCATTTTTACCGACATCCCTGCCCACCCACACCTCCCCAACCCCTATATACATGTTATTTCATTTTCTTTCCGAATCATATTTATTCCTTCCCCTCGTTACATTCACACACCAAATTTCCTATGGAAATTTCCTATTCTAAAAAAACTGTCATACTTTCTAGAGCTACAGGTGCTCATATCAAAGAGAAGATCCAGTATTTGCCTATCTGAGATCTATTTATTTCACTTATTAGTGTATCCTCCAGGTGTCTCCATTTGCACATAAATGAATCCATCTTGTCATTCTTTATGGCAGAATAATACTCCATTTTATTTTTTAAAAAACACATCTTCTTTATCCACTCTCCAGTTAATGGGCATTTGGGTTGTTTCCAAGATTGACTATCATGAACTAAGCTACTATGAACAAGACTGTACATCTGTCTTTCCAATATGGTTTTTAAAATTCTTTTGGGTATATTCCTAGCAGGGGGATAGCAGGGTCAAATGGGACCCCTAGACCTAGTTTTCCGAGAAATCTCCACAGAGATCTCCACAATGGTTGCACAAGTCTGCAATCCCACCAACAGTGGAGGAGGGTTCCTTTCTCCAAACAGCCTCGCCAGCATTTACTGTTGGTTGATTTTGTAATCACGGCCATTCTTTGTGGAGTGAGGTGAAATCTGACTGTTGTTTTCATTTGCATCTCTCTAATCACCAGTGATGTTGAACATTTCTTCATATGTTTCTTGGCTGCTTTGACTTCTGCCTCTGAGAAGTGTTTGTTCATTTCTGATGCCCATTTGTTTTGTTTTGTTTTGTTTTGTTTTGTTTTGTTTTGTTTTGAGACAGGGTCTTGCTTTGTAGTTCAGGCTGGCCCTGAGCTCACTATGTAGCCCAGGCAAGCCGCCACGAACTCAGCCATCCTCCTACCTCTGCCTCCTGAGTGCTGGGATTACAGGTGTGAGCCACCATGCCCAGCACTGTGCTATGTGGTATTGATTGCTGGTGGGCATGAGTCACCATGCCCAGCATTCTATGTGGTTACCGAGATTGAACTCAGGACCTTGCGCTTGCGAGGCAGGCGCCGGAACCACTGAGCTAAATCTCCAGCCCTGTGATGCCCATTTTTGAATTGGGTCTTTAAACTTGGTGAAGCTGATCTGTTTAAGTTCTTTATATATTGTAGATAATAGCCCTTTGTCTGATAAACAGCTAGTAAAGATTGTTTCCCATGTTGTTGGTTTTCTTTTAGCAGTGCCAGTGACTTCTTTTGCTGTGTAGAAGTTTTTCAGTAGGATGAGATCCCATTTGTTGATTCTTTCTGCTAGTTCTTCTGTTATAGAGGTTTTATTCATAAAGTCTCTGCCTAAGCCAATGTTTCCGAGAGTTTTGCCTAACCTGTTTTCCAGCAGGCTTATTGTTTCTGTTTTAATGTTTAAGTCTCGTATCCATTGTGAATTTAGTTTTGTGCATGGTGAAAGAGATAGATCTAGCTTTACTTTCTGGCAGGTTAAAGCCCAGTTTTTCAGGACCTTTTCTTGAAGAGGCTGTCTTTCCTCCATCGGGGATGTCTGCCTCCTTTGTCAAAGACAAGGTGCCTTAGTGTATCCCGGGTTGTTTCTGGATCTTCTAATCTATTCCACTGGTCCTTGGGTCTGTTACTTGGCCAGTACCATGCAATTTTTATCCCAGTGGCTTTATAGAAGAGTTTTAAATTGGGGATTGTAATACGCCCTGCCATGTCGTGGTTGCTTAGAATTGCTTTTGCTATTCTAGGTTTCTTGTGTTTCCAGATGAATTTTTGTATTATTTTCACTAGCTCTGTGAAGTATAGTGTTGGAATTTCAATTGGAATTGCATTGAATCTGTATAATTGTTGTGGAAGTATTGCCATTTTGACAATGTTGGTTCTCCCTACCCAGGAACAAGGGATGTCTTTCTATTTTCCGATCTCCTTTTCTATCTCGTTTTTCAGAGGCCTATAGTCTTCAGAGTAGAGGTCTTTCACTACCTTTGTTAGGTAGATTCCTAGATATTTCATTTTTCTGGGTGCTACTGTGAAAGGGATTGACTCCCCAATTTCTCTTTCAGTGAATCTGTTGTTTGTGTAGACAAAGCTTGTTGATTTTTGAGCATTGATCTTATATCCAGCAACACTACTAAATTTGATAATTAAGTCTAGCAGTCTTTTGGTTGAGTTTTTAGGATCCTCCAGATAAGAGTATCATATCGTCAGCAAATAATGACAGTTTAACTTCTTCCTTTCCGATCTTTATTCCTTTTATATCTTTGTCCTGCCTGATTGCTATGGCTAATGTTCCCAGCTCTATATTGAACAAGAGTGGTGACAGTGGGCATCCTTGTCTCATTCCTGATCTTATTGTAAAAGGTTTCAGTTTTTCCCATTGAGTATGATGCTAGCTGTTGGTTTCTCATAAATAGCTTGTATTAAGTTGAGATAAAGTCCATCGATTCCAATTCTCTGTAGACTTTTGATCATAAATGGGTGTTGGATTTTGTCAAATGCTTTTTCTGCATCTATTGAAATAATCATATGGTTTTTGTCCTTGAGTCTGTTAATACAGTGTATTACATTGATTGATTTATGTATATTAAACCAGCCTTGCATCACTGAGATAAATCCGACTTGATAAGGGTGTATGATTTTCTTGATCACTCTCTGTATTCTGTTTGCAAGTATCTTGTTGAGGATTTTTGTGTCAATGTTCATTACCGAGATTGGCCTGTAGTTTTCTTTTCTAGTGGGATCTTTCCCTGCCTTTGGAATCAAGGTGATGTTTGCTTCAAGGAATGACTTGGGGAGTAATGCTTCCCTTTTGATTTCATTAAAAAGATTGAGAAGTACTGGTATTAACTCTTCTTTAAATGTTTTGTAGAATTCAGCAGTGAAGCCGTCAGGACCAGGGCTTTTTTTTGTTGGTAGGATTTTTATTACATTCTCAATATCCCAGATTGATATCAGGTTGTTTAACATTTTTATATTCTCTTCATTCAGCTTTGGAAGTTCATATGTGTCTAGGAATCTATCCATGTCTTCTAGATTTTCCATCATCTTGGAGTACAGATTTTCAAAGTACATGTTGATTGTCCTTTGGACTTCTTCTGGATCTGTGCTGATTTCCCCATTTTCATTCCTTATGGCATGGATTTGAGCCTTTTCCTTCTTTTGTTTGATAAGGTTGGCTAAGGGTCCGTTGATTTTATATATCCTTTCAAAGAACCAACTCTTTGATTCATTGATTCTTTATATCATTCTCTTTTTCTCATTGCATTAATTTCTGCTCTGATCCTTATAATTTCCTATCTAGTATGTGCTGTGGGTTTGTTTTGCTCCTCTTTTTCTAATTGTCTGAAGTTCATCCTTAGATTGTTTATTTCACTTTAATCTATTTTCCGAGTGTAGGCATTCACTGCTATGGATTTCTCTCACAGAACTGCTTTCACTGTGGCCCATAAATTCCTGTATGTTGTGCTGGGGTTGTCATTTAGTTGTAGAAACTGTTTAATTTCTTTTGTGGCCCATTGGTTGGTTAACAGAGTGTTGTTCAATTTCCATGTGTTTGTGAGGCTCTTGGAATTTCTTCTGCTATTCAGCTCCAGTTTCAAGACACTGGTCTGATAGTATGCACGGGAAACTTCGATTCCTTTGCATTTACTTAAGCCTGTTCTATGGACTAGAATGTGATCTATTTTGGAAAATGATCCATGAGCAGCTGAGAAGAAGGTACATTCTCCCTTTGAAGGGTGAAAAATTCTGTAGGCATCTAATAAGTTCATTTGCTCAAAATTTTGATTTAGCTCAAGTATTTCCTTATTGATTCTTTGTCCAGTTGATCTGTCAATTTGTGACAGTGGAGTATTAAAGTCCCCTGCTACTATTGTATTTGTGGTTAACTGGCTTTTCATGTCCAGTAATGTTTGTTTTATATAGTTGGGTGCATTAGAGTCCTGTGCATAAATATTTATGATTGTTATTTCTTTCTCTTGGATAGTCCCTTGTATGAGAATATAGTGACCTTCTTTTTCTTTTTTAATAAGTTTGGGTTTTAAATCTATTGTACCTGCAAATAAGATAACCACTCCTGCTTTTTGCAGTTTCCTGTGGTATGGAAGATTGTATTCCAACCTTTTATTTTCAGTCTATGGGTTTCCTTCTGAGTTAGGTATGTTTCCTGTATGAAGCAGAATCTAAGGTCTTGCTTCTTGATCCAATCTGCTAGTCTGTGTCTTTTAATTGGCCCATTGAGGCCATTGACATTATGGTTATGACTGATATGGACATATTCAGAGCTGCCATGTTTCCCTACTCTTGGTTCTTTTCTTCTTTGCTTTTCCCCTTTTCTATTTAGTTTCTTGTTTGCTCCAGTGAATTCACTCTCCTGGATCTTGTAGGTATGGAATTTTCTGTATTTTTTCCCAAGATGTTCTTTAGAATGTTTTGGAGTGCAGGTTTTATATTTGTGAAGTTTTTCAGGTGTTCTTTATCATAGAAGTATCTTATTTCCCCATCTATTCTGAAAGATAGTTTTGCAGGATACAACAGTTTAGGTTGGAGGTTGTTTTCCTGCAATGCTTGAAATACTTCACACTTTCCTTGTGTTGAGTGTTTGTGTTGAAAAGTCTGCTGTGATCTTAATGGGCTTCTCTTTGTAGGCGATTTTCTTCCTTTCTCTCACTGCTTTCTGTATTGTATTCTTTTGTTGTGCATCTGGAACTTTGAGTATTATATGTCTAGGTGTAGATATTTTTATGTCACAGCGTTTTGGAGTCCTATAGGCCTCATTTATCTGTATGTCCATTTCTTTTCCTTTGAAATTTTCTGTTGCTATCTCTGACAAGAGCTTTTTTATGTCTTTTACACTGTCTCCTGCTTCCTCAGTGACTCCAGTCAGTCTTATATTATTTTTCTTTGAGTCATGTAGATGCTGTTGGATTGATTTCTCATGGTCCCTTGCTCTTTTCCATATATTATGTCTTTCCTGCTTGTTGGCTGCTATGCTGTCCTCTAGGTCTGAGATTCATTTCTCTGCTTCATTCATCCTACTTCACACGCTTTCGTTCTCCTTCATCACTCCCTGGAGCTCTGCTTGAAGCTGTTTATAAGGTTCCATTGCTTCTGCTATCTTGGATTCTATCATCTCGCTTATCTCTTCTTTAATGATGTCTTTCACTGTTTACAGTATCTCTGTTTTGATCACAGAGATGAGCTCTGATTTCCATTTTTACTAGATCTGCTTTTGTTACCATCTCCAAGAGTTCTGTTGTTTGAGTTTCAGTTTGCCCTATTTCTCTTTTCTATGAATTTCCCTGTGGTGGTAATCTTTGTGTCTGATTTTTTTGTGTATTTTTTTCATTTCTACTCTGTTGTTGTTACTAATGCTATTTGCTTGATTCTTTGCCTGATGACAGGACAATATTCATTGCAGGTCTCTTTCTTTCTATTATCTGGGACCCTTTCGATGTGGCACCTTTTTGAGGTGTCCTCCTTGAATCTGTAATGACTCTTCAGAGTTCTCAGTTCTAACACATCCTGGTCTCTCAGTGCTTCTCTGGTGTGGAGGGACGTAGGAAATGGCTACGGCTCCTCTCTGGCCTGGGTCCTCACAAAGTAGTTCCGGGGTGGGGTGGGGGCTGGCTGGCAGGCCTCAGTCTTCCAACCGGGAACAGAGTGGTCCCCAGGGGTACCCATGTCTCTGGGGTGGAGCAGGCCAGTTGGCAGACTTCAGTCCTCTGAGCTGGGAAGGGACTGGCCAGTGATTTTTCTTATTTGACTCCTTTCAGCAGAATATAGACTGGAATGAAAAAATATCAAGTCAAATGTGCCAAAGAGTACAGAATTATTTATCAGAATAGAGAGATAGAAAAGGTTAGAGCAAACTTGAAAAATCTCTAGGTCAAAATAGAGCCTGTTTATCTTACAGGAATCAGGAAATAAAACACCTGCCTTTGAGGTTCATAGTTTTAAGAATGTTAAATTGGGGCCAGAGATTTACCTCAGTGGTACCAGCACCTGCCTAGCAAGCCCGAGGTCCCTGGTTCCATTCTGGTAACCACATAGAACAATGCCAGGAGAGGTAACTCATGCCTGTAATCCCAGCACTCTGGAGGCAGAGGCAGGAAGATTACTGAGTTTGAGGCTTGCCTGGGCTACATAGTGAGCTCAGGGCCAGCATGAACTACAAAGAGAGACCCTGTCTCCAAAATAAATAAATAGCCAAATAAATAAATAAATGTTAATTTGACTGCATACTTTCAGATCTGGCAGCTTTTGCACACTTTAAGGCCAGTGGCAGCACAAAAAGCCCTGCCCATGGGGTGGGTAAAGTGATAACACCCTGAAGCCATTTTCACAATCATGTCCTTCACCCACCCTGGAAAACCTGTGTTTTCTTTTATATCCTTTAAGCCAGTGGAAGCAACTGTGAGTACAGAAGAAAATGTGCTGAGGCTTTTCTTTGTTCAGCTCTGTTTTTACTTCATTTCTGTTTGGAAAGTCTTATTAGATGTATCGAACTTTATAATAGGTCATCTTGATAAAATTGTCATTATTCCAATTTATCATTGTTACAATGGTAATATGGTCAAGGAAATGTTGGTATTCTTTGTATTGAAATCTGCTCAGCATTTTTGTGTTTTTCAAAATTTATAGTTTTTCCATTCATTTATTTTAAACATTTTTGTCTTTCTATTTGAAGTGCATTTCCTAAGGGCCCATACAGTTGAAATAATCTTTGTTTTAAAAATAATACATTGATAGTGCTTGTTTCTATAGTAATATTAAATCATTATCAAGATTTTTTTACTATTTATACTTTATTCACTCTATATGCCTTGTTTTGGGTTAAATATTAACTACATTTTGTTATTAATTTAGTGGCTGCTCTAGAGTTTAATATATATAACATTAACGTATCACATTCTATATTCAAACGGGATACCACCACTTCCTTTGTACCATAAGAATGTTAAAATAGCATACATTGAATTCTTCCCTCTTCAGTGTTGTGTTATTATTTTCACATGCTGTGTTTTCAATGTCATAGACCCCATACTACATTGTTACTATTTTTGTTCAAAGAGTATATTCCCTTTTTTACTAGAAATAACTCACATACCATAAAATTCACACCCTTAAAAGGCTTAATAAATTTTAGTATTCATAAAGTTGCTTCTCCTCATTAATTCCCAAACCTATTTATTATTCAGAAAGAAGCTCCATGCCAATAAAAGTTGTTCTTCTTATCTTTTTCTTCCTCCAGTCCTAGGTAAACACTAGCATAATTTATGTGTCTTATAGACTTGCATATTCCAGACATTTCATCTACATGGAATCATGGTAATATATGGCCTTTTGTGCTTGGCTTCTTCAACTTACTATAGTGTTCATACAGTTCTCACCCATGTTGTAGTATGTCCCAATCAATATTTCATATCTTTATTTTTAAATTGAGGTAAAGTTCATATCACTTAAAACTAATGATATAATGTTTAAAAGAATTAGTGGCATTTAGTACATTTACAGTTTTGTGTAATCATCATTTCTATATAATTGTAAAACTTTTCATCACCCTAATACACAAGCTCACATTCATTGAGCAGTAATTCCTCACTCCTCCCTCACCACCAACCCTGGCAGCCATGAATTTTAGTGTCTATGGATTCAACAATTCTGAATGTTCCATATAAATGAAGTCGTACAATATATGACATTTTGTTCTTACATTTAGCATGCTTTCAAGGTTCATTCAGATAATAGCATCTGTCAGTATTTCATTAGTTTTATATGGTGTAATCATCAACTGTGTGGCTATACAGTATTTTATGTATCTATACACCCATTGATATTTGTGTTTTTGCCATCTTTTGATAATTGTGAATAATGCTCGTATGAATTCATGCAAAAGTATTTTTGAGCGTTTTTACCATGAAAAGATATTGCCAAATGCTTTTTGTGCATCAATAAATATAATCAGATGGGGATTTTCCCTTCATTCTATCAGTAAGGTTTATCGTATTAATTTATATAAGTGTAAATATAATTTATTCATGGTATTTAATCATTTTAATATGCTTTTGAATTAGATTTGCAAATATTTTGTTCAGGATTTAAAAACATTTGTTCATAAAGGATATAGCTCTGTAGTTTTCTTGTGGCTTTGGTACTAGTGTATTACTGCCCTTGTAGAGAAAATATGAAAGAATTTCCTTGTCTTCTGTTTTATGGAACAGAATTGAAAAAGATTGGTCATAATTCCTCACTAAGTGTCTGATAAAATTCACCAGCAAAGATATCTCATGCTAGACGTTTTATATATTGCTGGACTGGGTTTGCTACTATTTTAAAAACAGTTTGGATCTCTACAAGGATGTAGGGCTTTGTTTACTTTCCTTGTGGTGTGTCCTTTCGGGTTTTAAAATCAAGACTTTGGTATCTCTTTTTACTCTTTTTTTTAACTTATTTATTTTTTGTTTAGTTTTCTTCCTAGTTTCTTGAAATGACAATTCAGATTACTGAAATCTTTCTGCTAATATAGACATCTACAACCTAAATTTCCCTTTAAGAATCATTTTAACCTTTATAAATTTTTTCATGTATTTTGATGTATTTTCTAATTTATCTTAGAACTTCTCTTATCAAACAGTTAGAGGACTGTTAGTTAATTTCCATATATTTGTGATTTTTCCAAAATTCTGGCTGCTAATTTCATTCCAAGATGTTAAGAGAACCTACATTGTAAGATTTCAGTGTTTCAAAATTTATTGAGAATTGTCTTATGGACTAATATGTGGTCTGCCTCAGAGTGTATTCCATTTGATCTTTAGAATAAAGTGTAATCTGTCATTATTGGGTGCAATGCTCTGTAAAAATCTACTAGATCTGGTTGGTTTATAGTGTTGCTAAAGTCTTCCATATTCTTCTCATACATTATGATCACATTCAAATTTGAGAATTTATACCTATACATAACACATCTTGGTTCTCATTTTTTCCCACTGCCCTGCACTCCTTACATCCCCTAACCTCTATAAGCTTTCTTTCCTTTTTTTTTTTTTTTTTCAGATAGGGTCTCGCTTTGTACTTCAGACTGGCCCTGAACTCACTATGTAGCCCAGGCTGGCCTCAAGCTCACATCAATCATCCTGCCTCTGCCTCCCAAATGCTAGGATTACAGATGTGAGCCACCACACTAGGCATTATGGTATGTGGTACTGGGAATCGAACTTGGGACCTGGCACTTGCCAGGTAGACACCAGAACCACTGAACTAAACCCTCAGCTTCTTTCTCTTCTATACTTCCCCCAACCCACCCTTTCCCTTCTTCTTTCAGACATTTTCTACCTGTTTCACAATACCTATCATACATTTTGCCATTCATTTACTTTGTTTTTCATATTACAGAAAAGATTTATTTACACATCTGTGTCCTATTAAATTCATGTATGAATATGCCCTTGAAGTACAAACATTTGAGTATAAATGACTCACATTTATCGTTCTTTATGGATAATATTCTATTTTATAAAAACAAAAAAATACCAAATCTTCTTTATCCAGTTCCCGATTTTTAGGCATTTGGTATGTTCCCAACATTTAACTATTGTGAGTTGCTGTAAAAATGTGTTCGCATATGTTGTGGTATAATTCTTTTAATTCCTATGGATATACCTAGAGTCAAAGGGGCCCTTGAGGCCTTGGTTTTCAAGGAATCTCCACACTGACTTCCACAGTGGTTGCACCAGTCTACATTTCCACCAACAGAGGAAAAGCGTTCCTTTTTCCCCACAGCCCCACCAGCATTTGGTGTTGGCTGATTTCCTGATAGCAGAGATTCTTTGTCAAGTGAAACAGAATCTCAGTGTTGTTTTTATCTACATCTCTTGAAGGATGAGTAATGTTGAACATTTCTTTAAGTTTCTTGCCTACCTTTACTTCATCATATGAAAAATGACTATTCATTTCCTATGCCCATTTTTAAATTGGGTCTTTAAATTTGGGAAGGCTGATTAAAGTCCTTTATGTAATCTAGATAGCAGTCCCTTGTCTGAAAAACAGCTGATAAAAAGTACTTCATATATTGTGAGTTGTGTTTCTGCACTGCTGGTAGTTTCCCTTGCTGTGCAGAAGCTTTTTAGTAAGATGTGATTGCAGTTGTTGACTCTGTCTTCTAGTTCTTGTCCTGCTGAAGTTTTGTTCATATGAAAGTCTTTCACTATGTGAATGTCTCCAAGAGTTTTATTTAACATATATTCCAACAGATTTAATATTTATTTTTTAATACATAGGTCTGTAATCCACTTTGATTTTAGTTTGGTGCATAGAGAAAGAGATACATTGAGCTTTAATTTTTGGCAAGTTGAAACCCAGTTTTTCCAGCACCATTTGTTAAAGAGGCTATTTTTTCTCCATTGAGGGTGTTTGACTTCTTTGTCAAAGATGAGTTAGCTTAGTATATCTGGAGTTGTTTCTGGATCTTCTAGTCTATTCCACTGATCCTCAGGTCTGCTTCATTGCCAGTACCATGCTGTTTTTAATCACAGTGGCTTTGGAGTATAGTTTCAAGTTGGGGATTGTGATACTCCCTGCCATGATCTTGTTGCCTAGGATGACTTTTGCTATTCTAGATCTCTTATGGTTCTGGACGAATTCTTGGATTATTTTCTCTAGCTCTGTGAAATATGCTGTTGAGATTTCAATTGGGATTGCATTGAATCTATATAATAGTTTTGGCAGTATGGCCTTTTTGATGATATTGGATTTTCCTACCCAAGAACAAGGGATGTCTTTCCACTTTGTAATTCCTCCTCAATATCCCTTTTCAGAATGCTTTCATTTTCAGAGTAGAGATCTTTCACCTCCTTTGTTAAACTCATTCCTAGATATTTCATTGTTTTGGATGCTATTGTGAAAGGAATTGATTCCCTGATTTCTCTTTCAAAGAGTCCATTGTTGATGTACACAAAGGCTCTTGATTTTTTAGTGCGGACCTTATATTTAGTAGCTGAACTAGTAAATCTGGCTATTAAGTCTAGCAGTCTTTTGGCTGAGTTTTTAGGATCTTCAACATAGAGTATCATGTTATCAAAAAATAGTGACAGTTTAAATTGTTCCTTACCTTCTTAGTTCTTTTTATTTCTTTATCTTGTCTAATTGCTGTGGCTAATGTTTATGAAACTATTGAACAGGAATGGCAATAGTGGAATCCTTGTCTTGTTCCTGATCTTAGCATGAAAGGTTTCAGTTTTTGACCACTGAGTATGATTAGTTACTCATAAATGGCTTTTATTAGTTTGAGATAAGGACCATCTTTTCCAATTTTCTGTAGGGTTTTAATCATGAACAAGTGTTTCATTTTATTGAATGCTTTGTGTTCAACTATTGAGATGACAATTTGGTTTTTGTTCTTGAGTCTGTTGAAGTAATATTTTACATTTATTGATTTACAGATGTTGAACCATCCTTGCATCCGAAGATGAATCCATCTTGGTCAAGGTGTATGATCTTCCTGATGATCCTCTGTATTCTGCTTGCCAGTATCTTATTGAGGCTTTTTGCATTGATGTTCATTATGGAGTGTGTCCTGTAGTTCTCTTTTTTTGGTTGAGTCTTTCTCTGCTTTTGGAATCAAGGCAATGGTTACTTCTAGGAATGACTTTGGGAGTATTGCTCCCTTTTTGATTTTATTAAAGAGTTTGAGGAGTAGTGGCATTAGCTTCTCTCTAAAATCCTGCAGAACTCAGCAGTAAAGCCATCGAGACCCAAACTTTTCACTGTTGGTAAGTTTTTAATTAAATTTTCTATTTCACATATTGATATTGGGGTGTTTCATATAGTTATAGTTTCTTCACCCACTTTTGGAAATTCCTATGTGTCTAGGAATTTAAACTTTTCTTTTGTGTTGTCTATCTTATTGGAGTACAAGTTTTCAAGTGATGATCATTATATTCTGAATTTGTCCTGCATCTGTGGTGTTTCCCCCTTTTCACTCCTGAGTGCATGACTTTGAGCCTTTCTCTTCCTTTTTTGATAAGGTTGACTAAGGGTTTGTCAATTTTATTTATTCTATCAAAAATGAAGTGTTCAATTCATTGATTTTTTTATCATTCTCTTAGTTTCTTTTGCATTAATTTATTTCTCTAATCCTTATAATTCCCTCCCTAGCACAAGCTTTGGGTTTAAATTGCTCCTCTTTTTCTAGTAGTTTGAGGTTCACCATTAGTTCGGTTAATTGAGTTCACTCTGTTTTCCTAGTATGGCCCTCCCTAGCATAAGCTTTGGGTTTAAATTGCTCCTCTTTTTCCTTTTTTTTTTTTTGAGATTCACCATTAGTTTGGTTAATTGAGTTCACTCTGTTTTCTTACTATGGTCATTCAGTGCTATGAATTTCCTTCACAGAACTGCTTTCATTGTGTCCCTTAAATTCCTGTATTTTGTATTGGCATTATCACTTAATTTTACAAACTGCTTAATTGTTTCTTTAATTTCTCCTGTGACCTATTGGTTGCTCAGCATAGTGAACTTCAATTTCCATGTATTTCTGAGGTTCTTGGAATTTCTTTTGCTATTCGTCTTCAATTTCAAGGCACCATGGTCTGAGTATACGGGGGATAACATCAGTTCCTTTCCATTTACTTAAACATGCTTTATGAACTAGCATGTGGTCTATTTTGGAGAATGACCCATGAGCAGCTGAGAAGAATGTATATTCTGATTTTGTGGGGTGAAATACTCTGTAAACATCTACTAAGTCCATTCATTCAAAAGTTTGGTTCAGTTCAAGTATTTCGTTATTGATTTTTTTGTTCAGCTGATCTATCTATTTGTGACCATGGGGTATTGAGTTACCTCAGCACTATTGTAGAAAACCTTATCTGGATTTTCATGTCCATTAATTATTTTTATAGAGGTGGGTGCACTAGGCTTTGGTGCATAAATATTTATGAATTCATCTATTCCTCTTGGATTATTCCCTGTATGAGGTATACTGTTCCTGTCTCTCTTAATTACATTTGGTTTCAAATCTACTTTGTCTGCAAATAAGATAGCCAATCTTGTTTTCTTGTGGTTTCATATCACATGGAGAAATTTTTTACATCCCCTTACTTTTAGTCTATGGCTTTCTTTCTGAATTAGGTGTGTTTCTTGTATATAGCATATTGTAGGATCTTGCTTCATAATCCATTTTGCCAGTCTGTATCTTTTAATTGGTACATTAAAGCCATTGTCATTAATGGTTATAACTGACGTGTACTGATTTAGCCCTGTCATGATGTTGTCTGTTCTTGGCTCTTTTATTCTTTGCTTTTCCCCTTCTCCATTCAGTTTCTTGCCTTGCCCAATGAGTTTACTCTGCTGTTTCATGGGATTGTGACACTCATTGTCTTTTTCTAGGATATTGTTTAGAAGTTTTGGAGTGCAGGTTTTGTATTCATGATTGCTTAGGTGTTCTTTGTCATTGAAGTATCTTATTTCCCCATCAATTCTGAAAGATAGTTTTGCATTATATATTAATCTAGTTTGGAAGTTGTTTTCTTTGAGGGTTTGACATACTTCACTTCAGGCTATCCTTGACTTGTGTGTTTATATTGAGATGTCTGCTCTGATTTTGATGGGCTTTCCTTTGTATGTGATTAATTTCATTTCTTTGAATGCTCTTAATATTTTGTTTTTCTATTGTATTTCTGGAATCTTCATTATTATATGCCTTGGTGCAGATTTTTTAAATATCATGGCCACTTCGAGTCCTCTATGCCAGACTTATCTTTCAATTTCGTTTCCTTCTCTTATGAATTTTTCTACCATTACTGCCATTATCTGTGAACAGTGACTTTATGCATCTTTTACAGCGTCAATTTTTTCATTAATTCCAATCAGTCTTATGTTATTCTTCCTTTCATCATCTAGAAGCTGGTGGATTACTATTTTACATAAATTATTCCTTATCTGTAAATTGGCTGTGATCCTATGTTCTGTGTCTGATATTTGGTCTTTACATTCATTCATCTATTTTTCAAACTTTAATTGGAGTTTTTCATCTCTTGAAAATGTGTTTGATGTTGTTTAATAGATTCCATTACTTTCATAATCTGAGATTCTATCATGTTCCTGATCTCTTAGTGTTACTAATCATATCTTTTTTGCCAAGCAAAAGTAGTCTTTATTCAAATTTAATGGAAACAAGGGAACACTACACTTTGCAAAATGGTGAACAATGAAATTTTTAAAAAATTCTTTTGTTTTTTAAAAATATAAAACAATATAATCACAATATCAGCATATGGAACTCTATAGTTTATTTCCTATGGTTTGTTTCAAGTATTGATTTTCCTCAACTGTACTATTCACAACTTTGTTAATACCAAAAATATGAAATTAGAGTTGTAGAAACTGAAGACTTAGCATTTTCCCTAAACGGCATACAAAAAAAGACATCAATTCAAGGGCAAAAATAGTTAAACTCACCATAACTATCTATGCCATCATTCCACCCTTAAAGTTATCCAGGTACCAGGCTCCCTGTAGGAAAGACTAGGACCGAAAGCAAGGCATTTTGAATATTCTACTGTGGACCATAAGGAAAGGGAATTGTGAAGAAATTGTTTCAGTCAAGCAAGAAGGCCTGGAGTCAGAAGGCTTTACTGAGAGGACACATGTAGATTTAACAATTATAGACACACCATTAGGGTAATTGAAAATGTACAGCATTGATGGGTGTTATACATTAATCACTTGTGCTATAGCTACCAAATATGTACAAAAGAATTCCTGGGTAGTTCCAGCTGTGGTCATAGCCAGTAAGGACCTTGAATGCGACTCAGATCTAGTCCAGGAGGGCATTCTGGAAGCAGACCTGGATCGAGACTTGGACTGAGACTGGGTTTTTGAACCTGACTTTGATCTGGAGCATGATTCTGTTGGGAGGTTTGGTTTCGACTTGGAATTGGATCTTGACCTGGACTGGGCCTCTGGATTGGGACCAGCAATGTGGAGTGCTTCTTTAAGGTCTAGGGGAAGATACTAGAAGTGAATCTGAAGAAGGGTACAGTTTTGTGGAGTTTGATGATTTGTATGATGTAGATGATGCTATTTATGAACTGAATGGCAAAGACCTTTGTGGTGAGTGAGTAACTGTTGAACATACCCATGGCCCATGATGAGACAGCTGTTACAGTTCCTGCATCAGGCAGGAGAAATCACCTATTTGGATGCTGCAGCAGTATCCAGCAGGCAGACAGCCAGATGCAGCTGAACTCCAGCAAGTAGACCTATGTAAGCATGTAGCTGGAGAGCATAGGCCTCTGTCCCCCTGCCCTGGGGAGGGTAATCTATTAATCATATCTTCCACTTTGGACACTGTTTCTGTTTTGTTTTGTTTTCTGCAAAATTATTTCTGACTTCCATTATATTGGATCCTCTTTTGGTATTGGCTCACAGAGACCTGGTATTTACATTTCAGTTTTCTGTAACTCTATTTTGCCTGGTTTCCTCACCTTTGTGTCTTGGTTTTTGAAAATTTTCTTATTTCTATTTTTTGGTTGCTGCTAATATTTTTGGTTTAATTCCTGGCCTGCTGTCTGGACAATGTTTAATGCAAACCTCTTTGTTCCTATTATTTAGAACCCTTAGGAGATCGCTACTTCCTCAGTTGCCCTCCTTGAGTCTGTAATGGCCCTTAAGTGATCTCAGTTTTGGCATACCACAGAATGTGCTTAAACAGAATAATTTCATCACCTCCCTTGATATGATACAATTAGTATCATCAACAGTGTCAAACATAGCCAGGAAACAACAAGCTTTGGCAACTACTATTCTTATAATTTTAATCTTGTGAGTTAGATTTGTGACCATATCTCAAAATTTAGAACTAAACAGAAATATATCTATAACATACAGGTCCTTCAGTATAGCAGCATCACCCTTTGGAAATAAAGGGTCACCAGGGAGTTGGGGGGGGGGGGCAGAGAGATAGGAGGAGAGGGAGAGATTAGAAATAGAGTTATAGGACATATAAAGATCACACAAACTCCAGGAAACTGATAGAGGAACAAAAGAAGAGTAAGGGTCCCCAGCAACAGTAGGCTAACAGGAGACTCTTTTCCTTTTCTTGTAAAAATAAGAGCAGTTGAAAGAAGAAAAAACTCAAGATTGGACAGATTCAATGGTAAGAAAGTACAAAAATGAAGAATGAGAGGTCAGAAAAAAAGAAAGAAAAGGAACAACAATGGCAGCAACAGCAATAAAATCAAAAGCCAAAACCATTGCCAAAGGGCCCTTCATGGTGTAGATCTGCTATCGCCTATGGACAATATGAACAGTAACATGTAGATCAGAATTGACTAGCTACAGAGAGACAGCTGTTGTCCCCTGTCTGGTTTCTGGATATAGTACCTCACTTGAGATCAATTAACTCCTGCAAAAAGAACTCTGCAAGAGTTCAAGGTCCTGTAGATCCAACTCCACAAAACTCACCAATGGCTGCAGTCAACAGGATTTTTTACTCTTATAGTAGGTGTTTCTTCATTGTGGAAGACAGGGCAGTTGCGTACCAAGGGTTTCTGCCTAAGTCCTAGCTCTGAGGCTTCCCTTATTCAGTGTACTCAGACAAGTAAATGGAGTCTCTGGGGGATTCTCCCCACGTGGCTGTCCCATTAGAGGTTGGGACCCATGCACCAGTGTCAGCAGACATTAAGGTGGAGTCTCTGAGAGCTCCTTTTCCCATGCTAGTTGTTCAGGAGTTCAGGGCCCAAGCACTGTGGGAAAGCTGGCCCAGTCGTGGCCCAGAGGCCTGTCCACATATGAGCAGCACTTACTCAGTGTGGGCAGAGAAGTAGATGGAGTTTCTCTGGGGTCCTGCTCTCACACTGGTTGCATGAGAACTAAGGGCCCAAGCACTGTGGGCAAAGCAAGTCAGAAGTTTGCCCATGCAGGAGGAGTACTGAGATTATATATATATATATATATATATATATATATATATATATATATATATATATATATATATATATATATATATATGGAATGGATTCACCTTTTTATCTCTATAAAATACCTTTATTAGTAGTAGTGATTTTTTTGTCTGGAGTTATTTGATAGTAACACAGCCACTCTCAGTTTCTTTTTCTCACTGTTTTCATAATATATCTTTTTACATCCATCTACTTTCAATTTACAGTTAATCCTTGACTTACAAGCTTAATTCATATTCAAGGGCTGGATGTAAATCAAGTTAGTTATAAGTCAAGACTATTTTCCTATAAGAAATGATGGAAATACCCATAATGACTCCCAAAACTCCCCTTAATAACTGTTTCATGATAAAAACGGGTTTTATTATGTGCACACTTTACCAGAAAGACCAATAAATTTCCCAGTGTATCTATCGAAGTTATAAAATGTGTTCAGTTTACCATAAACAACAATTTCACACTGTACTCACCATTCAAGTTGATATATTTGACTTGTAGGAAGAGAGGATGAAATGGAAGTTGGTTATTGTTTAGAAAGAGAGATTCTTTCCACATAAATATCAGGAATCTGGCCCTCGGATGTCCTTTCTCTTATAGCCCACTATGACCTACTTCTGGATCACACTCTCTCAACGTTTTCAGAACTAAAAGTTGTTCTAAGGTTGTCTGTTTCTGTCTTTTCTTTAACATTTTTTTCTGTAGTATGACACAATATTGCCATTAAGCAAATGAGTATGATTGCCTTTTTCTGTCTGGATGGGTCTTTTCTATAAATGTTTGTAGCCTTGTCTATTTTTTCAGGATTTCCTCTATTTCAGAAAAACTTTACTGAACTGATTGTTGATGCTCACATTACTGTTCAGAAAGCTCCTTAGATGCCATTATCTGTTCTTCAGCCACAAGTTGCTCAAGTTCCTCTGTAGCCATTTCTCTGACTGTCTCTCCAGCCATTCCTCAACATGACCACTGTCTGCCTGTGAGCTTATCAACCACAGGGCCAATTGGCAGTTCAGATTCCTCTCCATAACTTTCAGAATCTCTCTCCTGAATACTTTTAGGCCATACTTTCTTCATGGCAGATCTCAGTGTCCTTAAGAGACACATTGGTCCTGGATTTCTCAATTAACCTCACACAGGAAAGACTAGTATCTGGATCGTAACTCAATACATTGCTCTTAAAACTAAAATCCCAGTCATAACCCAGATTGTTTGTGAGGCTGATTATAGCTTGAGGGTCACTGTATTTGGATCTTTGAGCCTTAAATTCATGTCTACTGTGCAATATATTCTTGGATTGTACTGTTTACATCTTTTTGCTAATCTGTGTCCTTTCACTGCATTGTTCAAGCCATTCACATTTAACTCAGTTATTAAAGTCTAAATGGAAAATGTGTGATTAACATTCTGCTTTCTCAAATCAGGACTTTTTTTTTTTTTTTTTGAGACAGGGTCTCTCTTTGTAGTTCAGGCTGGCCCTGAGCTCACTATGTAGCCCAGGCAAGCATCGAACTCAGCAATCCTGCTGTCTCTGCCTCCCGAGTGCTGGGGTTACAGGCATGTGCCACCACAACTGGCACTGTGGTATGTGGTATTGATTGCTGGTGGGCGTGAGTCACCATGCCCAGCACTGTATGTGGTTACCGGGGATCGAACTCAGGACCTTGCGCTTGCAAGGCAGGCACCGGAACCACTGAGCTAAATCTTTGGCCCTCAATTTAGGACTTTTTTTTTTTCTTTTTGAGACAGGGTCTCGCTTTGTAGTTCAGGCTGGCCCTGAGCTCACTATGGTGCCCAGGCAAGCCGCCA
>PVIC010012287.1:0-39941 GCA_004025085.1 Thryonomys swinderianus | reverse complement strand
TTCAGGCTGGCCCTGAGCTCACTATGGTGCCCAGGCAAGCCGCCGCGAACTCAGCAATCCTCCCGTCTCTGCCTCCCGAGTGCTGGGATTACAAGCGTGAGCCACCACGCCCAGCATTATATGTGGTTACCGGGGATTGAACTCAGGTCCTTACGCTTGCAAGGCAGGCGCCGGAACCACTGAGCTAACCCTCCGGCCCCAGTTGGTACATTTTTTATTGCTGCCTCAATTTCACTGCCTATTATTGGACTGTTCAGGATTTTTATATTTCTTAGTTCATTTTTTCCTCAGAACCATGGATTGAACTCAGGCCCTTGCCAGGCTGGCACAGTGACGTTAAGCTATATCTCTACACAACCCCCCTCCCCGCCCCATTCAGTTTTGTTAATTGGTGTGTTTTTAGGAATCTGTCCATTTCTTCTAGAATCTCCCATTTGATGGAGTACACGTTTTCATCTTTTCCTCTAAGGACTGCTTTCATTGTGGCTCATAAGATTTAGTATGTTGTATTGGCATTATCATGTAACTGTTGAAATTCATTTCTTCCTTAATCTATCTGTTGCTCATTAACTAAGACTGGTTTTTAATGTCCAAGTGTTTACAACATTTCTGTGGTATCTTTTATGATTGACTTCTAGAATTTTTCCTCTGTGATCTGATGGTATCTGTGGGATAACTTTGTTTTTTCTTTGCATTTATTTAAGCAAGGTTTAGACCTAGTATGTGGCCTATTTTGGAGAAAGTTCCCTGTGCCACCAAGAAGAATATATTCTGTTGTGGTGGGGTAGAACACACTGTATATGTCTATTGTTCACTTGTTTGAAAATCTGTTTCCACTTTGCTATTTCTTTGATCTTTTGTCTAATTCATCTATTTGTGAACGTGGGGTAATGAGAGCCCTACTATGATTGTGCTGATGTTTACTTGCTCTTTTATACTCAATAGTGTTTATGAAGTTGGGTGCACTGGTATTTGAAATGTGTATATTTACAAATGTTATCTCTTCTTGTTGAATTTTTCCCTTCACCAATTCGTAGTACCCTTTGGCTCTTCTGGTCAGTTTTCACTTTGTAAATAAGAGAGCTATCACTTTTTTCTTTGAGGATCTTGGTGCATAGAATATTATTTTCTTTCCTTTGACTCTTTCTTGGGGGTAGGGGAAATAGCTAAGTCTCTTGTATGCATCATGCCATTTAGCTTTGTTTATGGATCCAGTGTATTAATCTGTCTTTTGTTAAGGGAGTTGAGGCCATTTAAATTGACAGTTATTACTGAAAAAAAAATATTGACTTATTCCTGTCATTGCATTATTTTTTGTTGTTGATTCCTTTTTCTTTTTTGTTTAGCTGCTTATCCTGTTGATCATTAGACTTTTGGCATTATTGGCTTAATTGTTTATCTTTCTAGGAAATCTTTGAGAAGCTTTTGGAATGCCGATTTGGTAGTCATGAATTTTTAAAGCTATTTTACTTTAATAGCAAAACATTTATTGGTACATTTTAGGCTTGCATAGTGATAACACTTATCATAGGGGATTTGCACCTGTACTAATGCATCCCTTCTTCTTCCCCTCTCCCTTCTCCTGAAGCCCCTCTGTCTCCCTATGTACGAAAGTTTTGTTTCCATTTTTCTTTCTATTCTTTTTTTTAAATTGAATTCTTTATTGGTACAATTTATATACATCTCAAAATCACATATAACATTGGGAAATTTGTACCAGTATATGCCACAAGTTAATTCTCATTTTTACCCATATTCCTACCCACTCCCCCCTCCTCCCCCCTTTATACATGCTCTTTTATTTTCTTTCTGTATCATATTTATTCCTATTCTTTTTCTTGTCCCTTCCTTTCTCCCTCTCCTCCACTGTTTTCCTTTCCATTTGAACATTTGCTTCCTATTTCCCAATATCTATTATACATTTTAATACTTATTTACACTTTCAGTTTCTCACATCAGAGAGACAGTGCCATATTTAAATATGTGTGTCTGATTTATTTCACTTTAAGAATATGGTCTGAAGGTCTATCCATCTAGCTATATATGTCTGAAGCTAATTAATGTGCTTTTTAAAAAATCATAGAGTGTTCCTATCTCTCCATCAATTTTGAAAGATAGTTTTGGAGGACATAGTAATTTGGGTTGAAAATTGTTTTCTTTTTAGGTCTTGAAATTCTTCACTCCAAGTTCTCCTGGCCTTTATAACTTGTGTGGAAAAGTCTGCTGCAGTCCTTTATAGTTTATAAGTATTTTGTAGGTTTCTCCAACAGCTTTTAATATTCTGTCTTTTTCTTGGACTTCTTGGACTTTTAATTTGATGGTGTCATGGAGTAATGCTCAGGTCAAGGTTATTTGAGGTTCGATATGCATGGCTTACCTGAATGTTGAATTCTTTCCTCATATTTGGAACATTTTCTGCCGTGATATCTGTAAATGTACTTTTAATTTCCTGCTTTTTGTCTTCTGATTTTAATTCCAGTTAGTATTAGGTTAGCATTTTTTTGTGTGATTTCTGGTAGTTGTTTCTTGTTTCAAGTTATATCCGAATATATGATCCCATTCTTCAGATCTGTCTTCTAAGCTGGTGTTCTCTTACGTTGATCACTTCTGCTCATTTATTCATTGTTTGGCATTTTTGTATGGACTGTATTTATTCGGTACATTTGTCATTCATTCTGTTTTCTAGAACAGAACGAATGCTTACTTTTTCTGTTTTCTTTCCTTTTTACTGTGCTGGGGATCAAATTCACAACCTCGCGCTTGCAGGGCAGGTGCGGTGCCACTGAGCTACACCCCCAGCCCCAAGTCATTCATGTTTTGAATGGTTTGGAATAGCTCTTAATTTACTTGATTCTTCTTTAAAATAGCTGATGAACTTGTTTGTTAATTCTATCTGTATCATCTTTTAGTTCACCAAGTTTCTTTGGTTCTCTGATCATTTCATATAATTCAGACGTTTGGTGTGTAATTTTTCTTCCATTGGTGCTTTGGAGGAGTTGAGAGTTTTTGGAGTCATTTTGCGTGACACCCTGCAGTCTTTTGACTTTGTCCCCTAATTTGTCCACCTTAGGTAATTTGGGAAGAATAGCACGCAATACAGTTTGCTTGATACCCGATTCTTTATCAGTTTCCACCAGGGACTTCCTACTCTTCCTTCTTACACTTTTGGGCAATCCTGTGATCATTTGGTTTTCTTCTTCTGAGGGCCTTTGCCTAGTGCGTCACTGGGAGCCCTCCCTGTCCCCCTCCCCACGGCCCCCTCAGTAACTGTCCTAAGAACTCCACAGTGCAGCTCGCGGAGCTTGGCGATCTCAGGGTCAGCAGAGGCCCTCTCCCACTGTGAGACTGGCTGGTGGGCAGCGGGCAGGGCCTCACACTGCTTAGGTCTCCGGGCACCAGCTAAGGCAGTAGAGGACCTGCTCTGGTTTAGTGCTGCCGAATCTCGCTTTTTCCCCCGGGTCTCCTGGGAGTCAGTCTGTCGCTCCCACAGCAAGTTCTATGGTTCTGAGGACTCCAGGTATTGGAATCAGGATTTGCAAGGGAATAGATTTAATACAGGACACATAATTTATAGGATTATTTTATAACAGTCCCGCAAAAAGTCAAATGCAGAGGAGCGCGAGAGATTACCAAGAGATTACGCTAGGACTTCACAGCAATATCCCACACGAGTCTAGCTGAAGATTTAAGAGTCCGAGGCAGTGTCCTACAGGAGCCCAGCCGGTGGCTGGGAGCCCACGTCTCGTGCTTGTCCCTACCGAGGATCTGCACCCAGAAGGCCCAGAGGCCAGCGGCGGAAGCCGGAAGTCCTGCTCCAGCCTGGTGGGGAGTTTGTCCGTCCCCCCCCCCCCCCCCGGCTGAGGGATCTGCCGGGAGCAGGAGGTGATGCTGCTCACGGTGAAGATCGATCTGAGCTCCCCCGGCGGGAGCAGCAGCCAGTCCCGGGGCAGCGACGCCCTCGGCTCTGCCTCCGTGGGAAACAGCTAAGCTCACATCAGGAAAACCACCCAAGCAAGCTGCCCCTAGTCATCAACAGCCCCGTCTTCCCTCTAGCTCTTTTTATGCCGTTGGCAACAATCCTCAGGTGGGTCTTCAGTGCCCAGACCACACCGATTCACTTCAGCTGGGCCCTCCAAAACCACTGGCTAACTCACTCCAGGCTGGTGCTGCGGGCGCTCGGTGGCCCCCGCTGCGGGAGGGGCTCACGTGCTCGTGGGGACCGGTGGGCGGCACCCGGTGTCCCGCTGTGGCAGGTGGCTCCTGTGGCGGACGCTTTCCCTGTTCGGCCCTGCCTTCTGGCCCTGTCTCCCTCCCCTCTCCTGGGATGCCGCCTGGCCAAGAGCTCTGCGTTGCCCGCAGCTCACAGTGGTCAGCGCTCTGCGTCAGGCGAAGCTTCCCTCACTGACACTGTGTGGCCTCGTTGATTTTTCTTTTATTTTCTCTGGCTGGGTTATTTTAAAAGGCCTGTCTTCACTGCATAGATTCTTCTGCTTCCCCTGCTCTGTGAGGCTCGGCCCAACAGCGGAGGGAACCTGGGAGGGAACCTGGGACGGGAGAGGGCGGCTGTGGTTTTTTCGCTGTGGGAGTGGCGGAGAGAGGTGATGGCTGTAGTTCCTGCAGAGACAGGTGAGAAGGCTACATCCACAGAGCCAGGGCTGTGCAGCTGTTCGACCCGGAGGATGGAGCGGCAGAGCTCGGATAAGGTTCTTCCTCTGAGGAGAAGGGCACTGTATCGGTTCAAGTGCTTCGGGCACAACGGCTCTGCTGGGCTGGGTGTTGCCGACTCAGGTGCCCGGGGTGTACTGACGGCCTAGGTTCTGAGTAGCTGGGAGGCAGGACATGGTGGCAACTAGGACTGGAATTACAGAATGCATTTTAACGTGGCTTGTTTCCATGCGGTAGGGATCTGTAACAGCTTGGCTAGCCAAGGATATATTGCCATGTGTGCAGTGTTGCAGTGGAATGGGACAATGATCCAGGCCCTTGTATGCAACAAGGAAAGAATTGTCAAGTGTACACCTAGTAGAAAGTAGCAAGGAGCTACATTTATTTAAATTTTTTTTTTCTTGAGACTGTGTAGTTCGGGCTGGTCCTTGATTTCATGATCCTCCTGCCTCAGCCTCCTGAGTGCTGGGATTATAGGCATGCACTGCCATGCCAGGCTCAACAACTACATTTATTGAAAATCATGGCTAGCTGTGTTCAAGGCAAGTCTATGCCGCCATAAGATAAAGCACAGACAGAGTAAGGTGCTAGGGTGACAGAAAAGCAGTACATGTAGGTCAAAGCATGTGACTGATTTAGGAATGTCTGCCCTGCCCTGTGGGATCAATTACTAGGATTATTGTGGACCTCTGCTCCATCCTGTGGGATCTTTAACTACAAGGATTACTGTACTGTGATTATTGGCAGACATCTGCCCTGCCCTACGGGATCTTCAACTACAATTATCACACTAATATACTATGTTACGTTTATTGATTTACATATGTATAACCATCCTTGTATCTCTGGGATAATCCAGTTTGATCAGGGTGTTTGATCTTCTTGATGGCTCTCTGTATTCTCTTTGCCAGTATCTTACTGAGGATTTTGCATCAATGTTCATTAGGGAGCTTTCTCTCCTTTTGGAATCAATGTTCTGGATGCATCCAGGAGTGAATTCGGGAGCACTGCTTCCCTTTCAATTTCATTAAAGAGTTTGAGAAGTAGTGGTATTAATTCTTCTTTAAAACTTTTATAGAATTCAGGAGTAAAGCCATCAGGACCAGCACCTTTCTTAGATGGCAGGTTTTTTTACATTTTCAGTTTCACAAATTGATATTGGAGTGTTTAACATTTTTATATCTTCTTCATTGAACTTTGGAAAATCATATGTGTGTAGGAATTATTCATTTCTTCTATGTTTTCCATCTTATTGGAGTACAAACTTTCAAAGTAGGTGCTTATTATCCTCTGGACTTCTGCTGGATCTGTGGGGATTTCCCCCTTCTTATTCCTAATAGCATGGATTTGAGCCTTTTCCTTCATTTGTTTGATAAGGTTGGCTAAGGGTGTATCAATTTTATTTATCCTTTCAAAGAATAAACTCTTCGATTCATTGATTTTTTTTGTATTGTCCTGCTAGTCTCCGTTGCATTAACTTCTGCTCTGATCCTTGTATTTTCCTCCCTAGTATGTGCTCTTTCTTTTTCTAGTAGCTTGTGGTTCAGCATTGGATTGTTTATTTGAGCTTGCTCTATTTTCCGGGTGTAAGCATGCACTGCTAAGAATTTCCCTTGTAGAACTGCTTTCATTGTGTCCCATAAATTCCTTTATGTAGTACTGGGGTTATCATTTAATTATAGAAACTGTTTAATTTCTTCTTTAATTTTTTTTCTGTGACCCATTGGATGCTCAGGAGAGTGTTGTTCAGTTTCCATGTGTTTGTGAGAACAAGAGCATGGCAGAGGCACAATCCCCAGTTTGAAACTGTATTACAAAGTCACAGTGATAAAAACTTGCATGGTTCTGGCAAAGTAAGACCTGAGGATTGGTGGAATGGACTAGAAGATCCAGAAACAACACCAGATATACTAAGTCACCTCATCTTCAACAAAGGAACCAAACACCCTCAATGGAGGAAGGACAGCCTCTTTAATTGATGGTGCTGGAAAAATTGGCTTTCAACCTGCCAAAGACTAAAGCTAGATCTGTGTTACTCATCATGTACCAGACTCAAATCAAAGTGGATTAGAGACCTAAATATTAAAACAGAAACACTAAACCTGCTGCAAACAGGTTAAGTAGAACTATTGGAGACATTGGCTTAGGCAAAGACTTTATGAACAAAAACCTCAGCAGCACGGGAACTAGCAGAAGGAATTACAACTGGAATCTTACCTTATTAGAAAGCTTTTGCACAGCAAAGGAAACCACCAGCAGGGTGAAAAGGCAACCGACAATATGGGAAAAAAATTTTACCAGCTATTTCTCAGACAAAGAGCTACTACCTAGAATGTATAAAGAGCTTAAAAAAATTAGACCCCAAATTTGAAGAACCCATTAAAAAATGGGCAGCTGAAATGAACACTTTTCAGAGGAAGAAGTAAAAACAGCTAAGAAACGCATGAAGAAATGTTCAACATCACTGGTCATTTGTGCAATGCAGGTAAAAAAAACACTGAAATTTCGTCTCACTCCACAAAGAATGGCTGCTATCATGAAAACAACCAACAGCAAATGCTGGTGGAACTGTGGGGAGAAAGGAACCCTTCTCAATTGTTGGTGGTAATGTGCACTGTTGCAACCACTGTGGAGATGAATGTAGAGATTGCTCAGAAAGCTAGAATTAGACATTCCATTTAACCCTGCTGTTACCCTCCCTAGGCATGTACATGAAAAAATTAAAAGATTCATATCACAGCAACATATGTGCACCCATGTTTATAGCCACTCAGTTTGTGATAGCCAAATCTTGGAAACATCCAAAATGCCTATCAACTGGAGACTGGGTAAAGAAGGTGTGTGTGTGTGTGTGATATAAAATGGGGTATTACTATGCCATAAAGAATGATAAATTTAAGCCCTTTATACTCAAATGGGTGTACCTTGAGGACATACTCGTAAGTGAAATAAATAGGATGCAGATATATAAATACGATGTCTTTTCTCTTGTATGAGGAATTGAAGGTGTCAGTAAGTTCTGTTATGTATAATAGGTACTGTGAAATAGTAAGAAAATATTCAAAGGGAAAAGGGGGATAACAGTAAGAAGGGAGAGAAAAATTTGATGATCAAAAAAAGAAAACAAAGCTTATATGTATATATAAAGGGGTGGGGGATTTGGGGGGCCAGGGGAATGGGAAAATGAGAAGTCGTGTTATATACTGTCATCTCACTGGGACTGTGTTCACAATGTGTATGTAAAAGGTACCAATAAAGCAAAGTTTTTTTTTAAAGGATTATTGCACTAGGATTATTGGAGGACATCTGCCCTGCCCTATGGAATTTTCAGCTACAGGGATTATTGTGGATATTTACCCTGCCTTATGCACGCTAGGGTTTTGGGTGTGAAAGCTTGGTACTGAATAGGTGTGGCGAGATCAGGGTATTGAGTCTCCTGCTGCTGCTGTTGCTCAAAGTAGCAAGAGTTGAGCCCCCCGCTCAGCCTTTTTCTCAAGGTTCCACCTTTTGGAATGTAAAGGAAATGTACCTCACCTTAGTTGAAGGTAAGCCCACATCTCTATGTGTGATTAACAGGAATGATTGACAGAATACTGAGTTGTGTTAGGGACTGTCAACATGCATGGCTGTCCCAGAATTCAGTCTGATTTTAATTATAGTTATGACATTCAGTGCACATTTATGAACTTGTAATGAGATGGCAATAGGTTAAGGGAGAACAGAAGGTCAGGCTAGGAGATCTAACACACGTGTGCTCTTGCCTAGGATATCAGAGATCCCTCGGATTTTGTTATTTGATTTTTGGCCTCTCTTAGGACAACAGAGGCAGGAATAGCAATAAGGTACCATTTAGAACTAAATGAAGGAAGGATATGATTCCTTCAGCTCCTTTTTTAACTGTATTATAGGCATGATGCAATGTGGCAGAAGCTCAGAAATGTGGTGGCCTCTGAAGGTGCACTCAAGCTGTGATTATGTGTTAACCTGAGCTCTGGGATCCAGGACAAACTGTGGGCTCCTTTTCTGGAGTAGTGCAGTGTGAACCCTGTCATAGGCAGATTCCCTAAAGTGAGCTCATGGCTCATGAGGGCTGTAGGATTCTCCAGTAGCAAAGACTGCAAGTGTCTCTAGCAGTGATGGGAGCTAGTGGGGACTTCCTGCATATGTCTTTCCTATAGGGAGAAGTCCCTTTGGGTTCTAACTAGGGCATGGAGGAACAGAGGCAAAGTGCTTCCTTCTCTTCTCTATGTAGATATCCCAAGTTGTTGTGCTTTAAAGATTTCTGCCACTTTCCTTTTGTACCATACTCCAGCATTCTCCTTTAGTCACTGTTTTAGTGATTTTTCTCTTGTTGCTGAGACAAAATACCCACAAAATTAAAGGGGGAAAGGTTTATTTAGTTCATAGTTTGTAAAGGTTTCCTTCTCTTATTGGGAGACTGTAAGGCAGGATGGCACATGCCCAAAGGGCAACGTTTCATGTCAGTGGAAGACAGAAAAAGCAACAATGAGCTTAATAGCATCTTTCTGCCCCTTTTATCTTATTCAGACTAGTTTGAGTGGGTAACACTCACATACTTCGCTCCAGTGCCCTTGGGTCTAGCCCCCTCGTGAATTAATCACACACTCTAGATTCAGCTACCTCTGAAGAAGCATGAGGCTTTGGGTGGACATCTAAACTCAAGCCATAACAGTCACACTTTCAAAATATTGTTGTTTTCAAGGTGTGGTGACACATGCCTATAAACATAACTCCTCCAGTGACAGAGGCAGGAAGATTGCAAGTTGAAGACCACCAGTGTGGGCAACCTGTCTCAAAGTAAGAAATGAAAAGGGCTGAAGAGCTGAAAATTCAGCTCAGTGTGAAATGCCCCTGGGTTTGATCCCTAGAACAACAACAAGCAAATAAAATGTAATTAATAATTGTCTTGGTCCTTTTTCAAGGTTGTAGGGGTAGAGGAAGACCATTAGTGACGTTAGGTTGATGATCTTGCTTGTGAGTCCTCTTATGCTTCCTCAACCTAATGGGTCTGGAACATATGGTGGGGATAGATATTTAAAACTCTGAAAGCATGATGTGTCAAGAAGGCCCAGGGTTGTACAATGGGAATTTCTTTATTCACTTCTCTCCTTAGGAATAAGAATTCCTTTCCAAGTCAGAGTAGACCCACCAAATAAGTGCTCTTTCTT
Source organism: Thryonomys swinderianus (assembly GCA_004025085.1). Lineage (NCBI taxonomy): Eukaryota > Metazoa > Chordata > Mammalia > Rodentia > Thryonomyidae > Thryonomys > Thryonomys swinderianus. The sequence goes on along the minus strand of PVIC010012287.1, from coordinate 30,087 downwards.
TGGCAGCTTACTATTCTCCACCTGGATAAAGGGGAGATCTATCTATTCTCTTTTTTGCTCTGGGATGAGTTTATAAATGTTAAGACATTGTTTAAATTAGCCTCAGGAAAGCTACATTTCCACAGAAAGTGAAATCAAGTGTGTCTGGTGGTTTTATATATCATTCTTTTGTATAACATAATGGGAAGTTGTTTATTTTCTGTTTGTGACCTCAGATCCTGCAGCAGTTATATTTTATTCTATACTGGCTTCAAATTAGATCTTGCAGCAGATTTCTGAATTATGGACTTATCAAATTGAATTGATTCTTATTAAAAATTCTTTTCTGTTAATTTCTTTTATTTAAATGCTGTAGACCTCAAAAATTTGTGAATGAAGAAACCATACTATTTAAAAGCTATTCTAGAAAACTTTCTTCAGTATTTATGATGTAATAAAAATGGACATCAATTCACAGCTGGGTTTTATCCAAGTTCTACTATCCAGATGGCTGTATATACTGCCTTTCAAATCCTCATGGGAGAAGATATATAATTTTTTTTCTCTTTCTCCTTTAATAACTTGTTTCAATGTCTACATGATCAGGAATTTTTTTCTCATGTTTCCTTTAAATCTCTTCACCTGCATGACAACTGTATTTCCTTGTCTTTTGAGGAGGAAACCGGCAAGATAATGCTTTGCCCATCATACAGATCAGTAATGAACTCAAACTGCTCAGAGAAAAACAAACATCTATCCATTCTGCTTCAAACAGACATTACTTTGTTTCAGGAACAAGGGAATATTTTCAAAGTAATACTAACACAACCTTTTAAAAAATTCAAATGACAGCATATATAGAATAAAAAGTGAATAGAAAATGCTATTTCCTTATCCCCACCATAGTGCTCTTCAAAGTAACTTTTATTACATTAATGTCTTGCCTTCTAGGCATTTTCTATATAATAGGATAAGAAAGTAAACAAACAATGAAGAAAATTAAAATGAAAGTGTATACTAATTTGGTTTCCATTTTGATATTTTCTCACACTGATTAGTGTTTTGAGTACCCAGCATAAACTGCCACAAAGGAAATTTAATTTTACAGTTGTGCTTAATTTTAGACATTATGGATATTTAAAACTTATTTTAAAATGTGTTAAATTTAGAGTGCATGGAGAAATTGGTACAAACACAGAAAACTGTCAAGCTATACTAAAGTTAAATATCCGCTTACCTATCAGCGCCTCACCCTGGATATATAGCCAATAGAAACAGGTGCTTATGTTCAAGCATGAATTAGAATGTTCATAGTATCATTATTCATAATGGCCCCAAAATATGAGGCATAAATGTGCTTCAGTAGTAGAACAGATAAGGAAACTAGTACAATCATGCAGAGTGGTAGAACACAATAATAGAGAAAAGATTGAGATTTTTGGATAACACTAAGCAACTGAAGCCAAATATATAGGAGTGCATATGTAAGATTGCATTTTAAGGAAGTTCAGAAGCAAACAAAATAATCTATGTGATAGAGATCAAAGTAATAGTTATCTTTGGAAGACTGTTGGCTGAATAGGAGTCTGGTAGAGTCCTTGGATGTGTCCTAGTCCTTGATCTGGGTAATGCTGATGAGGATAGACACATATATACAGTTATTTGAACTGGGTGCTTAAGATGTTTGTGCTTTACTGTCAGCTTGTTCTCTTGCTTCTCACTGTCACTGTACCAGAATCAGTCTGGACTTGCTCATGTTTGGGGCAGGTAGCTCCTTCTTTGGTGCACGACTTTTTCATATATTCAGTCAAAAGCTTTTACAGTGCTGGGAACAGATATTTTTTTTTTCTATCTGTCATTACTCTCCCATTTCTCTTTTACTTCCAAGAATTAATTCTTCATTAAACTAAAAAGAAATACATGGTAGTTCACTGTTTAAAAAGTTAGAGTTCAATTATTATTCTAATTACTTTAATGTTCTTATCTACTGCTCCTTTGTTTCATGGCAGAGATGTAAAAGTTTACTGAGGTCTCCCAGCTGGAAATTGTATTCATGTTGTATTATAATATGCAGGAATTCTTTTCATTTAGGCATAGAGCATCTTTTGGGGATGATGATACTGTTCTGAAATTACATAGCACTGATGGCTGTACAACTATGTGACTATATCATATACCACTGAATTATAAACTTTAAGGGTGAATTTTATGGTATATGAATTATATGTGATAAAACTTCTTTCATTCTTTTTTTTTTTTTTCGGTACAGGTGATCTAACTCTATGCTTCCAAGGTAGACTGGTACCACTTGAGCTAAATCTTTTTTTTTTTTTGAGACAGGGTCTCGCTTTGTAGTTCAGCCTGGCCCTGAGCTCACTATGTAGCCCAGGCAAGCCTGGAACTCAGCAGTCCTCCTGTCTCTGCCTCCCGAGTGCTGGGATGACAGGTGTGAGCCACCACGCCTGGCACTGAGCTAAATCTTTTTAATAAAACTTTTCTTTAAAACAATAAAACTTTTCTTTAAAGATGCACTCTTAGAAAATATTGTAAAAATAAAATATTTGGCCAGTATTTAAAGATAACAGGGGACAAAAAGTATAGGAAATTAACAAAGAAAGAACGTGAGACTTTCCTAGATGTAAAGAAAAACACTTTAAACTGAATGGGCTTATGGAGCAGCAAGTAGTTTGAAGTTCTACAACCCTCTGAATTCCACTCACCTGTGGTCCCCAGCGCGCTAGAGAAGGGAGGGGTCTAAGGGATCCCAAAGTGGGAAAGCCCATCTACAAAGGAGCCAGTAATGAGACAACACATATTTCTCAGCAGCAACTCCAAGACACCAGATGGCAAAGGACCAATACATTAGTTTCAATCAAGAAATCTAGACCCAGATATACTGGTATTAAACTATAAAGGCAAGAGTCATTTTTTTTTTCAGATAATAGATACACTTTATTCAACAGACCTTTTTTGAGAAAGTTATTTGAAGATATCCACCAAAACAAGATGGTATGCTAAGAAAGAAAAACCAAAGACTTAGGGAAATGATAATCAACTGAAAAAAAAAACAGTCAAAAGAATTTCTGGCTGATGGCTATGAATAAAGGCCAAGAGTTTCTCTGCCTCAATAGGACAGTAGACTGACTGGGTTCGAGTTGGGTACGATGCACTCCAAAGATAAGATAGTGTATTTGAGATTAGAATAGTTTAAAGCTTTGATTATGGTAGATAATGAAAGCAAAATGAAATGCACTGGAACAGTCAGGCACAAAAAAGAAAAATCTTATGTGACTAAAAAAATGTAGTCATAGCACATAGTTTGGCTTTGTTATGAAGTTATATGATTTATAGTGATGTAAACATTACTGATTGATTTTTGAACTTTTAGAGTCACGTTATAGAAAAAGCACATGATACTGAATCATAGTTATGGAATAAACTGAATACTATCAATCTTGACAAAATAAGAATAAAAGTACATATGGTTTAAAAGATGAAAGGGTCAAAAAGAAGTAGAGTTAGGTAAGGGACTAAATAGCCTCTTCCTAGATATTGAATAGCCCTGTGATACTTTCTATAGTTGACACGAAAAAGAAACCTTAAGCATATAATGTATGTTATAAAATAACCAACAAGTGAGGAAAAAGATTTTGAACTCTTTTATCTGCTTATAGACTATGTCACACTGTCTTGGTGTGTTCCTACTCTTTTTTTCTTGCTTTATGTCATTCTCACAGAATCACCTAGCAAATGGATGTAGACACTTGGACTCAGGTAACCTCTTGACCCTTTCGTACATTACCAAACTCCCAAACCATCCTTCATATGCAAAATTCTGGCTCTCTTATGTCGGCTGTCGAGCTGACTTGCCAGGTCTTCTCTAATGGTGCTGTCTACCAGTAAATAGTTTAAATTTAGTAATGTTACATCATTGTCTGTTTATTGGTAGGAGTTATTTTAATGCATTCCTGAAAAATTGGTGTTTTCCAAAATTATATACGAGTATCAGGGCTCACAATAAAGAATATTAACTATGAGTGGCAGGCCTTCCAAAAGGCTATGTACTCTTGTAATCAAAGCATTGATAAGAACAATGGAATATTGATATAAAGAATGCTAGCATAGTTAAAAAGACATACAAAAATGTTACGGCAAGTGTTCACTTGAAGGACAGTTGAAGGTAACTCTTTGGAAGCTGGTTTGAGAGGACTCAAGGTTGTTTTGTTTTGGAGGCAAAAGGCATTATGCACCAGACATCAGCATCCGTGGAGCAGGAAGTAACCCCAAGACAGGGCACATGGCCAACAGAGACAAGCGAAAGAGCTGAGGTGACGGGTGCTTGGGGAACTGTGCAGTTCTTTTTGTGGCTCTGCTGTTTAGCTGTCTTCCTTTACTTTGTGTCCAGCAGCCATTGTGTGTTGGTACAAAGTATTCAGATGATGGAAAAAAACCATGCAATATTCAAATGTCCTACTTCTTTCATTTAACATTAAGACATGCTTTTAAAAACTCATTGGAATATAGTTAGCTCTTGAGCAAAAGTGTATGAATTTGGAAAATAAAAATACAATATTTTACTTTAGTCTCTGTAACCCTTAAAATACTGATTCAATTGAATTCAAATGGTGTATTATACTTATTCTCATTACCACATACACAACAAATTATAGCTTGTTCAACCTGTTTTGGGGCTTAGTATAATATGTTTAAAATATCTACAGTTAGGGCCAGAGATTTAGCTCAGTGGTTCCAGTGCCTGCCTCACAAGCACAAAGTCCTGAGTTCGATCCCAGTAACCACATAGAATACTGGGCGTGGAGACTCATGCCCACCAGCCATCAATACCACATATCACAGTGCCGGGCATGGTGGCTCACGCCTGTCATCCCAGCACTCAGGAGGCAGAGGCAGGAGGATTGCTGAGTTCGAGGCTTGCCTGGGCTACATAGTGAGCTCAGGGCCAGCCTGAACTACAAAGCGAGACCCTGTCTCAAAAAAAAAAAAAAAAAAAATTAAGTATTCTATCCTTCACTTTTTCCGTTTCTATTTCTAGTTGCTTGTTGCTTAGTTAATGTGAAGTAAGAAGTTTTTCCAAATCATTAACTCCACTATAGCAGTTTTTGTTTTTAATCAGTTGGTTTCCATTTAATTTTTTATGTCATGTTGTAATAAAATTTAAATTTTGAGATTGTTAGACATCTGCGTTTTAAAACATTTTCATGCAGTACTTTTTTATAAAAACTAAGTGTTAGCATATTATGGATTTTTAGGAAAAGAAATGGTGCTTTCATGCCTTATCTAGCGCAGTATCAGTCGCACGTGCATGTGAGAAAGGGTGTCCGGCACCATGGACGGGGCCACGGCTTGCTGCTCTGTGAGTGAGGGATGAGCCTGCGGTTTGGCGAGGAGCAAGGAGACCAGGGAGACCGTGGCCTTGGTTATTCATTCTGCACTTTTTCTTCAAATGCTTGCTCTGATCCGCTGGCCCTGAGGACTTTGAAACTTTTTATCTCTTTAAAAAGTTAATGAAAACATAGAAAGATATGGTGTAGGCTTTTAAATTGCTATGGCAAGATCTTATTTTTGTGAATGTACAATGATCTTTAGCAAAAAGTATTTATTAAGCAATACCTGCTTTTTAACATTGCATAGGACACTAAGTTGTCAGCCCTCTGGCAGTGCTTGCAGGTATAGCACATGCTTTGTGGGTTACCCCATGTTGTTGCCATGAGACTCAAAAGTGGGTATATATGCATAATCACTGTGTAAGGCATAAAAAGCTAAATAAATGTATATGGGTTCTCTTGCTGGTAAAACCAGTTTAGATATAATAACACTTGAATTTCAGTGTCCAAGCGTGATGATCCACAAATAGGATGGATGTGTGTGAGATTTGTAAAAATGGTTTACTTAAGTTGTTGCTGTGTTTTCCCCATTGCCTTCTTTCTGCCTGATGGGGAGAATCTGCTGCTTAGGATTCTTGTGCAAGACACTGGCAGGCATGAAATTTAACAGATCAGTGAGGGAAGAAGAATCTGTCACAGGGCTGTGATACACAGAAGTTGCACTCGGAGGCTCCACAGGAGCAAATCAATAAATTATGTGTGTGTGTGTTTTGTACAATCCAGCCTTTTGTGAGCTGGGTTCTCTTGTTCTAAATCTGGGGGACCAATGTGCCATGTGCTCTTTGCCATACTAAAATCTTTCTTTTGATATCCTGTTTTCCAATGTTTTAGCCATTCTAGATTACTTTTTGTTCCATGTAGCAGACACATAATATTCCCTCATGAATATTACGAGCCTACTGATTTCAGTGGTAAAATTTTAGCTATAGCTGTAACAGATTTCTCCATATAGTTAGAAATGTTTGCTTTTTACTTCACGGGTTCTCAGAAATACACCAAATTGAGCTCAACAATTACTTATTTGTGTGATTTTTAACATTTTTTTCAGGTTCTATGAAACTGTAAAGTGAATTAGTAATGCTAACGTTGTCAGATCCTTTAACATCAGCTTCCTTCCTTCCAAAATGCATTGATAGTATTAGCTGTGCTATTGTCACTGTGTTACTGGAATAATAATAGCTTAAGAAAGCTTTCAGTCAGTGCTGAAGTCCTGTGTGAATACAGGACTGTGTCATTGTTCACGGCACCCTTCTCATAACTCTTACTCTTCACAGAAGAGCATACACTGATTGATTATTATGTTCCTCTAGGGAGAGTCACTCCAGGGCAGCTCACATCCTATATTCAGCTCTTCAAGAACAACCTCAACGCTCTAAGGAATCATTGTGGAATCCTCCAGCTTGGGCTGGCCACAGTTCAAACTTTGAAACACCCGCAGACTGCCAAGTGGGACAACTTTCTGGCATTTGAAAGGCTCCTTCTTCAGGTATATTGCTATAAGATATTGTCGGGTATTAATAATTACAGTTTTGTCTGCCAGGGGAAAACTGATATGTACTATAGTCTTAGCAATAAATCATACTGTTGAAATGTGATCCATGTTGAATTCTGCAAGTGCTCCCAAATTAAAATTCAAGTACATAGAGACTTTTTCCACACCCATTTTAGAAATTTTTTGACAGTGATATCTTTGACTTTTTACTCAATTCTAAGAACTTTTTTTGGATATTTGACTAAATTTTGAAAACTTCTTTTTCTTTTCATTATGGGGATTGAATTTGGGCTCTTGTGCTTGTAAAGTAGGTGTGGTGGTACTGAGCAAACTCCTCAGCCCCGTCTTTTCAATTTTATACCACTTGGACTCTTGATTTTTAGGACTACATCCTTTTTTTTACTTTTTCTATAAAATTTTACTGCTATTGACATTTCTTCTCATATTAGCTACTCTCTAATCCTTAAAAAATATAGAGCATGTGCTATAACATGGTACTTAGCAAGATGAAGAGAGTTAACTCCATTTGTAGTATTGATACAAAGATTTCTGTGTGGGAAGTGAGCTTTCCATGATTAATGGAATAGATTTGTGGGGAATTTAAAAAATTATTTCTGTATTATAAAATATAAATTATAAAGTATTTAAAATATTTTTTTTTAAGTACTGGGAATTGAACTTGGGCCCTTGTGCTTCCAAGGTAGGCACGGTACCAGTTGAGCTAAATCCTGGTCCCCAAAAATATTTTTTAAAATATAAACTATTATAAAGTATAAATTTATACTTGATCTTAGCCAAAAGGCCGAGAAGCGATAAAAGTATAAATTTAAAATGACAAGTTGTCTATGTGCTCTCCATATAGACAATGCAGTTTACTATTTTTTTATCTCATTTCTTTGCTTTGAAGAAATAAAATGAGATAAAGTATTCTTTTTAAAAATTTATTTATTTAGTAAATCCTTTCCTGATCTGGTTATCTTTTTTATTTCCCCTGAGGTAATCACAAGCTCCAGTCCTAGCTTTTATATTTTTCTAAATATTCGTTTTTCCATTAATAACACAGAGTACTGTGCTATAGGTTTTAAGTTTTTTGTAAGTGACATCATACCATAACTTGTTAAACCTGTTGCTTTTTCCTTCTGACAAGCTTTTTTTTTTTTTCAGTTTTTATTTTTATTTTTATTTTTTAATTGAATTCTTTATTGGTACAATTTATATACTTCTCAAAATCACATATAACATTGGGAAATTTGTACCAGTATATGCCACAAGTTAATTCTCATTTTTTTTTTTTTTTTTTTTGCTTTTTGGAGACAGGGTCTTGCTTTGTAGTTCAGGCTGGCCCTGAGCTCACTGTGGTGCCCAGGCAAGCTGCTGCGAACTCAGCAATCCTCCCGTCTCTGCCTCCCGAGTGCTGGGATTACAGGCGTGAGCCACCACGCCCAGCATTATATGTGGTAACCAGGGATCGAACTCAGGTCCTTACGCTTACGAGGCAGGCGCCGGAACCACTGAGCTAACCCTCCGGCCCGTTAATTCTCATTTTTACCCATATCCCTACCCACTCCCCCCTCCTCCCCCCTTTACAGTTTTTATTTTTTAGTAGTGCATGTTTGCAGTATGTAATGATTATATCACTAATGGGAAGTTGGTATATGTACCTAACATACCTTCATTTTCCCTTCTCCTGTTTTTCCCATCTTTCCATCTCTTAGTCTCTTTCTATTTGCCTATTTTCTATTATCTGTTTTTCCTTTTTCTCTGTTTATATTTTGGGATCCTCATATAATAGTAACTATATGATATTTAGTCTCATGCGCCTAATTTATTTCACTTTAATATTATGGTCTCAAGTTGCATCCATTTTCCTTCAAATGAATTGTTTATTCTTTATAACACAGTAGTTAGTACTCCTTTGTATATAAATGCCATGTTTTGTTTATCTATTTATCTGTTGATGGACATACAGGCCACTTTCAAGATTTAACTGTTATAAGTGCTCGCTTCGGCATCACATATACTAAAATTGGAAAGATTTAACTGTTATGAATTATGAGTTATGCTACTCTAAACATGAGTATGCATTTATCACTGTGATATATCTTTTAACTCTTGGGAAGATTTTGCCAAAGGTTTTTTTCTGCATCTCTTGAAATTATCATGTGATTTTTCTTTTTTAAGTGATGTGTAACATTTGTTGATTTCTGTATCTTTAACCATCCTTGCATCTCTAGAAAGAAGCTTATTTGATCATGATATATGACCTTTTTGATCATTTGTTGCATCTGTTTGACAGGATCATTTTTTTTTTTTTTTAGATAGGGTCTCACTTCGTAGTTCAGGCTGGCCCTGAGCTCATTATGTAGCCTAGGCAAGCCTGGAACTCTGCAATCCTCCGCCTCTGCCTCCCAAGTGCTGGTATTGCAGGTGTGAGCCACCATGCCCAGCACTGTGGTATGTGGTACTGACTGCTGGTGGATGTGAGTCACTATGCCCGGTATTGTTGTATGTATTTACCAGGAATCGAACCAGGGACCTTGTGCTTGCTAGCAGGCACTGGCACCACTGAGCTAAATCTCTGTCCCCTTGACAGGATCTTTTTGAGGATTTTTGTGTCTTTGTTCAAGAGATTGGCTTCTTGGTTTTTTTAGTTGAATCATCTTCTGTTGTGGAATCAGGGTAATTGTGACTTACAGGAATGACTTTGGGAGTGCTCCTTCCCTTTCATATTTATTAACAAGCTTGAGAAGTATTGACATTAGATATTCCCTGAAGTTCTTATAGAATTCAGCTGTGAATCCACTGATGTCTGACTTTTACTTAGTTGGTAAATTTTTAAATTCTTACTTCTATTTCACTGCCTGTTATTACATCACTTAAAATTTTTATATTTTCTTAGTTCAGTTTTAACAATTCATAGGTATCTAGGAATCTATTTCTTTGGAATTTTCCAATTTTGAGTACATATTTTCAATGTAGTTACTAACAATTTTCTGAAGTTAGACAGTTTACCTTGTGATTTTCCTTTTTTCATTTCAAACTGCATTGATTTTAGTCTTTGCTTCTTTTGGTTAAGAGTTGCTAGGGGTTTATATATCTTATTTTTTTCTTACACAGAGCAAGCTCTGTTTTTAGTCTCAACTGTATTAATTTTTGTTCTACCTTTTATAATTTTCTTCTTTGTCATAATTTCTAATTTGCTCTATCCTTTATCATTTCCTTCTTTATAATTTCCTTCTTTGCTGAATTTGAATTTTTGTTTTCTAGGTCCTTGTGCTATATCATGATGTTATTTATTTGAGTTTTCTTTCAGTTGTCTGATGTCAGCATTCATTCATAGCTGTAAACATCCCTCATAGGACTGCTCTCATTGTGGCCTATAAATTCTGGTATGTTCTTTGATCTGGTGTGTTAATTTCCACGCATTTACATAATTTCCATGCATTCTTTTGCCATTGATTTTTAGTCAAATTGCAGTGTGTTCTGATAATATGCATGATAATTTTGATTCTTTTGTACTTATTTATTGGTTAGTATCATCTGTTTTGGAGAAATTCCGTGTGCTATTAAGGAAAATAAACATTCTGTTCTTATTGGGTGAAACATTCCACAGATATCTACTAAGTCCATTTGTTTGAAGGTTTGCTTTAACTTTCCTATTTTTTGGTTGGGATTTTGTGTAATTAATCTACTTGCCATACTAATGTATTAAGATGCCCCATTTTAATTGTGCTGATGTTTATTTGATCTTGGATATCCTCACCTGCTCAGGCTCTGACCTGCTCAGGCTCTGTCCTGGTATGCTATCTGTCCCTCAACCTCTATATGGGTATCTTTTGACTCTGAGAATCTAAGCAGAGCTGCTGCTGTATACCCTTCTCTGAACCTACCCCCACGAGATGTCTTCTTCACCTCTCTGTTATCCCTGTCTCTATAATACAGAACTTCAGGATTCCACCTTAAGAAAAGGAGATATTTATCTTAGTTCATAGTTTCAGAGACTCCAGTTCATTGTCAGCTGACTCCATTGCTTTGAGGTCTGTGGTAAGTCAGAAACATCATGGCACCAGGGTGTGTTTGAGCAAAGCTAGTCTCTTCATGGTGGCCAGGAAGCAGAAAGAGAAAGAGCCCAAGAGGATGGAGCCAGGGAAGAGCCAGGAAAGAGCTGAGATTATGTCCTCATGATATACCATTTCAACTAGGTTCACTTCCTGTTTTCATTACTTCTAATAGTTACATCAGATTATGATCTTATGAGTGGGTTAATCCACTGGTGAAGTTAGAGACTTCATCATCTAATCACTTCCTAAAAGCTCATGAGCGAACTCCGCCTTCAACACAGTGAACCTTTCAGGGGACATACATCGTGTAACAACCACCTTTGAGTCCTGGTTGTCATGTGCTTTTGTTACTGGGTCCTTCCCATCCATCCTGTACCTGGAGGCGCTGCTGTGCTCTTAGTTTCCTACAACCCATGGTTGGCCTTATTACCCCCTGTGCAGAGATGACTTCCTCTAAGATGAACGTCTCCATAATTGCATAAAAATGTTTCAAAACAAGTCTAGATATAGATTTTCTCTTAAGAAATGATAATCTGTTGATTTACCAAAGGTTTCTGAAGAAGCTTGATGAAATAGTAATTCAAAGCTATTTTATATGTATAATATATAAATTTTAGAATCTCTTAATAGACTACTAGAATATAATGTAGATATGATGATGGTATTTAGTGTGGTTCCTTCAGCAAATGGAAAAGAATTTTAAAAACTAGGGAAAAGACGTAAACATTTAGAATATAAAAACTCTACTTTTGTCATAATTGCATATCACGTTGGCTAGCACTGGTTTCTTAGTCATTACTGGGTTCTTTATAAGTCATTGTGTTAGGATAGGCAAATATAAACTGGCCATTACATTACTCTTTGTTTATGAACATGTTTATTTTATATAGTATACACTCATCCTTTAGTGTAATGAGTTATAATATATGATCAACTATCCCTTTTACAGACTTTGGTTAGAAAGTAGAACATTTGAGTTTATTTTGAGCATGAAGCCAGCATTCAGCTCTTCCCAAGGGGTTGAGAGACACCACGAAATCTAAGCCAGCAATGAGAATTGTTTATTTTTTTTGGGAAATTCATTTCCAACTCTTTTTACCAGGCTTCCATCATTGAAACCTCAATGTTGATTCTATGGTCTAAGTAACCTTATAGAAAACCTTGGTTAAGAAAAGAAACCGGTGTTGGAAATAAGCTCAGAATGGTTATAGTTGTAGATTGTGCTTACTGCAGGCTCACGAGTAAATGGCGCTGGTGATTTAATGGCAAGTCAGCAATAGAGCTGAAGGCTAATCAGAAAGATCTACATTTGAATCAGGGTTTATAATATGATGGATTCATGAATTTAGTTAAGAAAGTTGCTCAAAAGAGAAACTCTTTGGGGAAAATCTAATATGTATTGTAAGTAAATATGCTTTTAAAAGCCAAAGGACATGAAGTGTCTTTATGTTTCTTGCTTTCTGTTATTTCTAAAGTCCAATATCAAAGGCAGTGGTTTAGGCACTGAGATATGTGTTCTAATTATAAAACAATTCCATTTCTATTTAAAAATATAACAGTTTTAACCTGGACATAGCATGTTTATTATGTTATTAATGAATGTGTTCACAGAATAGCTTTGTTGTTTTGTTGAGATAGGATCTTACTAGGTAGTTTATATTTTCATCTCCATTTTCCTAAATTAAAATTTATTGAGAAAGAATGAGTCTGACATTTAGAAAAATGTTGCTATCTTTTTATATTTATTGTGTGATAATGTTTAACAATATTTTTCTTTAAATCTGCAGTGTAAAGCTTGTGTTTTAATGTTACTTGTCGTAGAAAAAGGTTTTGTTGAGTATAATATAATTTACTGTGGTTATAAAATGCTAGCAAACCATGGGTTGAGGGAGCAGCTGTGTTTATACTTCCTAAAGCACATGCTTTATAAATATCTATGTATTACCCATTTCCAGTTATTTCTTTAGGCAGAACTTATATTTTACATAAAAGTCCAACTTGGAAAATGATTTTTAAGTAAAATACAAATGAATTATATAAACCACTAACAGTAATCCATGTATAATATTGTTTTAGTTTTGAATTTTGTCTTTGCAATGAAAAATAGATATACTATTGTTTTAGTTGGCAAAGTAGTTTTTAATAGGTAGGATTCATTTTTTTAATATATTAAATTTTAGATGATCTCTTTCTAAATCAAACTAAGTTTACCTGAACTACATGATAGTGTGTCTGACAATGCTATAAAAAATTTGTGGGTTCTCTCATGCTTCTATTTGCTCTCAAACTACATGGTTTGGCTTGAGAATATAATGCCTTCTTTTAGCACTATATGTTCATTCCCTCTGCAGTTTTTTTTGTTTTTTTTTTTTGAGACAGGGTCTCGCTTTGTAGTTCAGGCTGGCCCTGAGCTCACTATGTAGCCCAGGCAAGCCTGGAACTCAGCAATCCTCCTGCCTCTGCCTCCCGAGTGCTGGGATTACAGGCATGAGCCACCATGCCCGGCACTGTGGTGTGTGGTATTGATGGCTGGTGGGCGTGAGTCACCTCGCCCAGCATTGTATGTGGTTACCGGGATCAAACTCAGGACCTTGCGCTTGCGAGGCAGGAGCCAGAACCACTGAGCTAAATCTCCGGCCCCCAGATCCTGTTTTATAATATCTACTTTTCTAGCTATTTATATAACAATCAGGGTTGAGATATTTCTATCAGCCTGGTCCCTGTGTCTAGCCACTCAGCACCATGGTTTGTCACTTGCAGTTGCATCTAAGAAAGATATCGTTTGAATAAAGAGTAAGAAGTGAAGCAGAAAAAGATGACATCCTGAGTTGGATGTGGGTCCTATTTATAGATGGAGCAAAGGCCTTATGGAGTCTTTCCTGAGAAGAAAAATTGTGGTGCATTTTTTTAATTAAAGTGCATACAAAATAATTGCAGAGGCAAATATCAGAGGAAAACAAAGTCTCAGATAAGGAATATAAGGAATTAAAGAGATCTGAGCAGCCTAACATACTGGTTCCTCATGTACTCATATAATTAGACATTAATTGGCAGAATATACAGCCCCTTCTGTTTTTGCCTTCAGAACACCTGGGGGACATTATTTCATTTATAGATAAATCAACTTTATTAGTTATCAGAAATATAAATCTCTCCATCACTGTCTGTCTTCTCTGGGGAAGACCTTGCCCTCTAGTCCTTTGCCAAAAAAAGGGATCACTTCAGATAGTGAAAGGAGAAAGTTTTTCTTTTCTAAAAGGTTTTTTTTCTGTTTCCTCTATATATTTGTATTATCTCTCCATCTTCAGAGATGTTGGGTCCAACAGGATTCTATAGGTTGGTCTGCCTCAGCTCTGCCTCAGGATTACTGGCTCTGTTGGCAAACTGCATCTGAGTTCTGACCAGCCAACTTTTAAATCAGTTTCTTGAGCTGCTGATTTGAACTTGAGAATGATAAGCAGAATCAAATTCAGTGGTCATGTTGAATGTTAACCTTGTAATGAAACTTAATTTGGTTCTTGTCCAATTTAGTTGGTGACCAGAAACATGGAAAAATTAAGCTCGTGAACTGAAGTACCACCGTATTTGTTGTAGATTAAGGAATCGGAATGACTGTTGGCCACTGTCTGTTACACTCCTCTCACACTTGTTCTCAGGTATCAGAATAAACAACTTTTAGAAGTCAACAGGGCCTATATAGTCTACTATAAAAATACTTAATTTGTATGCATTTAAATTGATAATTTCCTGTATGAATGCTAGAATCACAAAAAGGTATTGTTTCCCACTAACTTGTTCTCCTTTGGTCCAGGATATATAATTTAGTGTTTAAATTAGATTTTCACCTTGAATTTTTACTCATTGATCCTTTAACTGATCTGTATACATTCCTCCATAAGGCTATAGATCATGTCAATTTCATTTTTTTCTTGCAGAAGTGTTTTATTTCAATGTTCTTTTCCCCCAGTATATTAAGATATTGTGTTCTTAAATAATGTGTGTGTGTGTTGGGGGGGAATGAATACCCATGAATTCCTTGTTCCTTTGCCCAGGGTGGGCACATTGCCTGATTTGGATTGGGTGAATGCGTGCTAAGCACTTGATTAGAAAGTGGAAATCGGATATATAAGATGTATAAACTGATGTTTTTAAACTGGGCTTGCCTTATAAGCAGTGATATCATATGTTATTCCAGCTGGAAGCCTAAGCTGTTAATCAGAGAAAGTAAATTCAAAACTGACAATTTTGGACTTTAGCATTTCGTGAGTCTCCCAAAAAAGTTTCACATACAGACTTTACACCAGCAGCTGAAGGTGCATGTGTATGGGTTTTCATTCGGTGAGGAACAGCAGGGTGCAGGCTTGCTTGACCAAAAATGATAATCGTGCTGAGTGCTCCCTGTACCAGAAGTCTTCTGTCTGAGTCATTGTACCATGCTGGCCACTTATGGGTTGCTTAGGCTTTTTTCCCTCTTTTTTTTCTTTTTTGAATGTATGGATTCCTATGCATAAAAGAAAATAATATTGTCTAATTGATTGTTTTTAGTATTAATATGCTTTGGAGAAACTGAGTCTCAGTTATGCCTATTTACAGGATGTCTAAGGGCATGTTGTTTCTTTTTCTGAAGACAAGCTAGCTAAAGGTCTAGAGCACTTCTTACTTCAGGGTTCTGAGAGTGTTAGAGGTTAGCTAAACAGTATGAGGTGCTTGACTAGACAGGAGCGTTGGAGACTTGTGTTTTCCTTTATTATAGTGGTTAGATGGGGTGAATTATTTATTGAGGTATTTTGTTTTGGACAAGGGTGGCTAGTCTTCAAAAACTAGAGGAATAATTCGAGAAATACTCAAGTTCCTCTGTGTCTGGGGACATGGGATATGACGGGGTCTCGTTTTCTTGTACAGCTGACTGAATGTGCATACCTGGCACTCCCTCCACCCAGGTCACCTCTGTTCTCTACTCCTGAGCCAAGGACTGACAGCAGAAGCAGACAAGTGCTGAGCAGACGATGCTCAGGCTTCTCCCTCTTGAGTGTGTTGGTTCTTGACATAGGACTGTTGAACGATGCTGGTCTCCACAGAAATGTGTTCTTTAAAAGGACCATAGGTAGCTCTCTGTAACACTCACTTTGCTGAGTGCTTTCCAGTGGGAGCAGCACCAACTTAGAACTTGCAGTCTAGTGTTCTGGTGTCATTTTACAAACACTGTTGAAATGTTCTCCTAGGGAAACTCACATCATTTTATACCTGCAGAAAAGTCTACAGCTGGCCAGCTACTGATTATGGACACTGTGTAATTTAACAGCAAGCTTCTCTGATTTGTATGTAGGAACACAATTTATTTGCCTGTTTTTTAATTTTTTGAAAAGCAGTAATGAACAAATAATTAAATGGCTAAAAGCTTCTTCCAGGGAAAAACATGTCAAACATTGGTAGATTGTCACCCTGACATATGGATCTATTTCTCCTGATATTTACCCATGTGATTTTTCTTCAAATTGTTGTTGTGATTTTAAAGAGGCTATAAGATTTCTTTTACTAGTTAGTCCCTGTTGGGATGATAGTTTTTGTTTTGTCTTTAGTAAGTTGTTTTGTGTAGTGCAAAAATAAAAGGCAAGCAAACTAGAGACAGTATTTGCCATTAAAAAAAGATTAACATTATAGGCCAGAGATTTAGCTAAGTGGTTCTTGCACCTGCCTCGCAAGCACAAGGTCCTGAGTTCGATCCCTGGTAACCACATACAATGCTGGGCGTGGTGACTCATGCCCACCAGCAATCAATACCACATACCAGTGCCGGGCGTGGTGGCTCACACCTGTAATCACAGCACTTAGGAGGAAGAGACAGGAGGATTGCTGAGTTCTTGGCTTGCCTGGTCTACATAGTGAGCTCAGGGCCAGCCTGAATTACAAAGTGAGACCCTGTCTCAAAAAAAAAAAAAAAAGATTAACATTGTAAAGACATATGTACACCCATGTTCATAGCATTTCAGTTTGTAATAGCCTAATCTTGGAAACAACCCAGATGCCCACCAACTGGAGAATGGATAAAGAAGATGTATTTTTTAATATATAAAATGGAGTATTACTCTGCCATAAAGAATGACAAGTTTCATTCATTTATGTGCAAATGGATACACCTTGAGGACACACTAATGAGCAAAATGAATAGATCACAGATATGTAAATACCCTATCTTTTCTCTGGTATGAGAACCTGTGAATGTAAATGAGTTCTAGAATGTATGATAGAGTTTGTGAAATAGGAAATATTCAAAGGGAATGTGGTAGGGGAAAGTAATGAGGGGAAAGAAGAAATATGATCTGTAAGAAAAAGAAAGAACATATATATGGGGGTGGGAGGTTGTTGGGTAGGTGGGGATATGGGTAAAAATGAGAATTAACTGGTGTCATATACTGGTACAAGTCTCCCAATGTTGAATATGATTGTGAGCTGTATAAAAAATATACCAATAAAGAATTAAATTAAAAAAAGATTAATAAATATGACATTTTATGTAGAGTAGAGCTTAATAGCATGTTCATCCAGAAACATTACTATCAGAAGAGTTTTTTTTTGTTTTGTTTTGCTTTGTTTGGAGAAAGGGTCTCGCTCTGTAGTTCAGGCAGGACTGAGGTCACTGTGTAGACCAGGCAAGCCTCAAAGTCACAACAATCCCCTGCCTCTGCTCCTGAGTGCTGGGATTATAGGTGTGAACCACCACAGACGGCATTGTGGTATGTGGTACCGGGGATTGAACTGGGACCTTGTGCTTGCAAGGCAGACACCAGAACCACTGAGCTAAATCCCTGGCCCCAGAAGAGTGAATTTTGTCAAAGTAGTTTGGCATTTTATCTTAAGATCCTTGAAATGATACCTTTCCTGGTAATTTCACTTCTGATAACCTTTTGTGTGTGTGTGTGTGTGTGTGTGTGTGTGTAACCGGGGATTGAACTCTGGCCCTTGTGCTTCCAAGTTAGGCACGGACCTCTGATAATCTTAATGACATAATCAGAGAAGCTAATGTGATTCACACTGAAATATTATTCATTGCAGCTTTATTTATAATAATAATTAGGAACAACTTAAATATTCCATAGTAGGATATTGATGAAATTCATTATGTAGTCATCAATAATCAAGTTGTTGAAGAATAATTATACATGTTTTTCAGTTTTTTTATTAATACATGTTTCTAGTACATGATGATTGTATTCATCATGGGAAATTGGTGCATGTATGTCATACATCTTAATTCTTTTTTCATCCCCTTTTTCTTACTCCCTTGTCTTTCTCTGTCTCTCTTGATTTCCCTTCTAACATCTATCTCCTCATTTCCTATTATCTATCTTTTATTTTGCTCCTTAATTTTTTCATGTCAGACAAGTAATGTCTTGACATCATACAAGGTTTGAGAGAAGCTCATCTCGTCCAATAATGTGGAAATCCTGTCATCACATTTATGGGCCCAAAAATATCTGCAGAATATTTTTAATGAGGTGCGGTAATATTAATCATGTCATGTTAATAAGAAAACTTTTTTTTTTGAGACAGGCAGGGTCTGGCTTTTGTAGTTCAGGCTGCCCCTGAGCTCACTATGGAGCCCAGGCAAGCCTCGAACTCAGCAATCTGCCTGCCTCTGCCTCCCGAGTGCTGGGATGACAGGCATGAGCCACCACACCCGGCACTGTGGTATGTGGTATTGATGGCTGGTGGGCGTGAGTCACCATGCCCAGCATTCTATGTGGTTACCAGGATCGAACTCAGGGCCTTGTGCTTGCGAGGCAGACGCCAGAACCACTGAGCTAAATCTCTGGCCCAAGAAATCTATTTTTGTGGATATGAAAAACAAAACTGTGTAAAAGTATGAACCAAATTCTATTAAATAATAATAAAAGATGAAGACAGTAGAAGAAGTTAAGTACTTAGAAACAAAGAGAAGAAATATGGGAAAATGCATCTGAATGATTGTTGTTTCCATGAGCACTAGGTTTTTTGGTTATCACTGGCAAATTACTCCAGAATTTAGTGACTTCAAAGCAAGCACTTTGTCATAGCTCGTGATGTGGTGTGGCAGGAATGCAGGGAGGCCTCAGCTGCGTGGCTCTTTAGCTACATAAGACATTAATTGAAGGGACGGGGTGGTATTCACCTGGGAGGATGGGCTTCCTAGGGAACGGGGAGACAGGCTTCACCGTAGGGCCCACTCTTGATGTCCGCAGCACGGTGGTGAGCGAAATCACGCTTCTCAGACGCAGCACAGGTCTCCCAAGCAGACTGTTCCAAAGAACGGGTAGAAGCTCAGATACTTATAGCTCAGCCTTGTAAGTCCCAGAGCTTCTGCTCACCGGCCAAGATCAAAGGGTAAACATTCTTCTTCGCGAGGGAATGAAAAGCAAAGAATTTCTGACCATCTTTATCCCACCTTAGCTGAATCAAATGGTTTTAAAAGTTTTTTTTCTGTTTTTATAGTACCTTTAATATAAATCTTAATTTTTATGCATTCTGAAAGTTTTTTTATATGTCAAGTCCATAACCTTGAATGAGATTTACTTAGGAGAGTTAACGCGATTCCTGGCATGGGCTCTCTATAAATGTCAGCTCCCATCAGTATTTATTTCTGATGCATCAAAATACAAATAAATTGGTGAACTTTTTACAGTGGCTCATTTTAAAACCATTAAAAAGAAATAATTTTTCCAACGCAGACCAAACAGGTGTTGCACAAGCATTTGGGACTTAAACTGTGTTTTGAAAGATATTTGCCATTTTAGGAAGCATACGATAGATATTCAAGGTGGCAGCTGCATGTGCTGGGGGCACATTCTGATGGTACACAGCACACTGCAAGGTGTTTTAGTGTGGTAGCGTGTGAATGTAAGGTACACACATTTGTGGAGCAAGGACTGACCCCAGGGGAGAAAGGGTTAAGTTCAAGAGTAACCTAGAAACAGAATGTACAGGCCTTATGGCTGATTTGCTGTAACAGATTCTTGACAGTGAAAGCAAAGAAAACTTAACTCTACCAGTTAAACAAGCTTACTGTGTACTCCTGATTCTGTTTTCCTTCTTTCGACACTTTTCTTTCTTTTAATTTTAACATGAATTTTGTGTGAAAAGTACAGAATTCAGACCAAGCAATAAACTATATGTGGGTAAGTATCTTTTTGAACTAAAAAAAAAGAAAGAAAGAAAAAGAAAGAGCTGGAGATAATGACTGGCTAAGACACATTTCTGAATTTAAAACTAAAGTGATTTATATTTTCTTTGAGAAAGTCAGTTGAACCAAACATTTGTCCGTCATCTAAGAGTGACTGCCCTGCCAGTTGGGCTTATTAGTTCCATTCTCTGTCCCTGGGCTCTTGTGCTCATGTGCCAGATGGGCCTCACATCTGGTGACCAGTCCGTGTTCTTTTGGGGGAAGAAAAACAAAACTTCCTTTGAGCTAGAATATAAATACATTTCTGTAGATTCTGCCACTGCCCTTGCCTGGGAATACTTGGGTCCCAAATTAAATGCATAAAGCCAAAGTTATATTACTTTTCAAAGATAACAGTAACTAGGTAGGACACAATACAAATTAGGCCTTTAAACTTATTGGCACAAGTTCTTTTCTCCCAGCATATTACTAGTGATGATATCTCTTTGATGTTTTGACATATCTCTGAAATCATGATCAAATATGGTAACCAGCACTATTACTGGCTGGGACAATCATTTGCAATCAGTATTATGAAAGGTTGCTATTTCAAATACTTCTACTTTTTAATGAATTTAATTGGTATTGAAGTTTTGATCATTTTTATTTTGTTCCCTCCACAACTGTAATTAAAGTTGTTATCACAATACATTATTAGGCTAAAAAAATCTTCAAACAAAAGTGTAAGTTCAAGATTTTATTAGCAAATATTTGTTACTTAATGTTTTTGAAATTCATCATAGCAATATATAGCTCTGTATTTAAAAATGACAAGCTTTTTGGCAACTGCTCATAGTGATAGGTTTGCAGCTATTTAACAATAATTTCTTCAAAATTTTGAGAGGAATGTTGGACCACATACGTGTACAGTCCTTTGGTTTAGGCTGGCTAAATATCATCTTGCTGACACAACCAGTATTCTATGTTTCAACACGGAGATCTTTATTCTTTTCTTAACTCATTCAGTCACAGTTGCTTCTCTCACTGTTTTAGAGCATGATTAAAATTTGTACTTCTTTGTTGTGTTTAAGAAACAAAGTGGGACTAAAGGGGAAGACATAATCCAGATGAAATGGTTGCATGGGAACAGATTTTCAAAGTGCTAACTGATGTCGTGAAAAGCTGTTTTAGTAATGAGCCTAATGGGAAAACAAGATGGTCAGGAAACTCACTGACATTGAAATTTGACTCTTTCAAAGTGATGTCAAGTACACCAGGAACAAAGGCCATAGCAGAATCTGCCCCATGTGCTGGTGCACACAGTTCTCTGTTGTCCCTCTGCTGTGTTTTCTGGTAGCTGCCTGGGGATGCTTAGTGGTGCTTTCTCGGACATGTCACTAGTTCTATAGCTCTGCTGCCTTTTTCCTGCTCCTCTGTCTTCCCTATCACCATATTTTATTGAATTTTATCTGGTCATAGCCTGGCACAGTGGCACACACCTGTGATTCCAGCACTCAGAAGGCTGAGGCAGGAGGATCACCCTGAAAGTTCAAGGTGAGCCTGGGCTATATAGTGACTTCAAGGCTGCATTACGAAGTGAGATGCTGTCTCAAAACTAAACAAAGCAAAACAAAACAAAAAGGCAAAAACCAAACCAAACAAACAAAAGTTCTCTGGTCGTAACTTCCTTCACTTTGTCTCCTAGAAATGCTGTTTTAATTTTAACCTGATTTTTCTTCCTCAGTTGCAGTAGATTTGAAATTTATATGAGTAATAAATAGAAATTATTTATATTATTATAATATTAACATAAGATAATAATAATAATAATATAAAATTATTAGATTATTATAACCAAGAAATCAGTGCTATCTTCAGAAAAGTTTTGATCCCAATCCTGGGAAAGATTTAGTTAGATGGAAATTGGCATCACTTTTTTGAATCCTGTCTTCCTTATTGTACAATTGGAGTGGCTTGTGGGTGGTTCTGGGCACCAGAGCCCATGTATATAGAGTATCAAGCAAAGCACTTGGAAGCTTGGGAATATTCAAAATACAGATCTGACTGTTGCAGTTACTTTTACTCCTTCTGCTCTCTGTGACTTACCACTGGAGTTACTACTATTACTCTGTTGCTTATGATTCATTATTTGTCAGTATTTTAATGAGTTTTTTTTCCTATAAGGAAAATAAGCATTATGTTACAGAAGAGATCCATTTGTTCTACATCCTACCTAGGAAACTTTGTTTTCCTTTATTGAGAGGAAAAAGAAGATAGCATTTCAAATGCTTCTGCATGTAGTGTAAATTAGAGTTTGTAGGTTTTTTTATTTTAGTAAAGTATATGTACTTTTCAGGGGAATTCTTCTTTTCCTAGATCTTCAAATGCAGAATCAACCAGGACTGCAGTCTTTATGTATGTGAAGCTATGCATGTGACTGAGTTATAGTTATTACGCTATGCCTGCCTTAGTGTATCAGATTTTATAAAAGCTATTATGTGCCTTCTTCTGGGCTTTGAGTACCTCAGTAACTGACTACATTTCATAGAAGAATATTCTTTGAATTTCTGCTGAAGTGTCAGAATATTACCACAAAGTCACACAGAAAGTACTGGTACTTATTTCAACAAGTAATGTTTGAATGATCACTATGTGACTGCCAAGTCATTGTTCCATATAGTAGAAATAGAGCAGTGAGTACTGTAGAGTCCTTGCTTTCATAAACTTTTCAGTTAAAATGCAAACAGTAAGGGCTGGGCATTTAGCTCAAGTGGTACCGCGCCAACCTTGGACGTACAAGGGCCCGAATTCAATCCCCGGTACTGCAAAAATAAACAAACAAATAAATAAAGCAAGCAGTAAATAAACCCAAAAATATAGGAAACATGTTAGGGTAATAATCATGCATGATAATGAGCTTAGAGGTTGATAATATTGTCTGTTGCATCTGTTCCATTGGTCGATGTTTTTGCTGTATTATCCCTTAAATAATTTGAGTACTGCTATTGATAAGAAGTGCGGCGATAGAAAGTACAGCTGGTCATGCAGGTGATAAGCGGCAGGCGCTGGGGGAAGCTATCATTTATGATGACCAGAGTGGGAAAGCTTTGAAGAAGTAAGACTGAGTGGAGACCTGGGTGAAGAGAGAGAATAAGCATGAGGGCATACGGAAAGAGGGTGCTTTTAGGTCAAGGCTGCAGAAAGGGCATAAACCACTCCTCTGAAAAGAAAGCAGAGAGGTTGGAGACCACCGTTGCGTTGTGTTTGGTTAGTGGGGCGATGAGCCCAGTGGTGTGGGGGAGGGAGGTTGGTCAGAGTTTGAGCCAATGTGGGCCTCACAGTGGCTGTGGTAGTGCTCGAGGTGCTAGTAACTGTTGCTGTATTTTGATCTTCGTATGTCTCAAAATAATAGTAAAATTTAATACCTATGGTAGTTTTAGTTTTAGTAAGAGAATTTCATGCTGGGGAGTTAGTTCAAGTGGTACTGCACCTACCTAGCACTCACAAAGGCCCACGTTTGATTCCTGATACTGCCAAAAAAAAAAAATAAAGAGTTCTTTGATACAAAATTGCTGTATTTGCCTATATATCTTTTTTTTTTTTTTTGAGATAGGGTCTTGCTTTATAGTTCAGACTGGCCCTGAGCTCACTATGTATGCAAGCCTCGAACTCAGCAATCCTCCTGTCTCTGCCTCCTGAATGCTGAGATTGCAGGCGTGAGCCACCACGCCTGGCACTGTGGTATGTGGTATTGATGGCTGGTGGGCGTGAGTCTCCACGCCCAGCATTGTATGTGGTTACCGGGGATGGAACTCAGGGCCTTGCGCTTGCGAGGCAGGTGCTGGCACCACTGAGCTAAATCTCCAGCCCTGTAATGACTCTATTTTTAATCCATTCATCCTTTGATAGACATATAGGCTGCTTCCAAGTTTTAGCTGTTTTAAATTGTGCTGTGATATTCATTGGTATGGCTTCCTTCAGCCTGATCTAGTATGAAATTTTTGTGTATGAACTCAGAAAATATTTCTACAGAAGAGTTTTTGCAAGGGACCTGAATAACAGGAGATAGACTTTGGAGATAATTTGCCCTTTAGGTTGAATTCCAGACCCTCTTTACTAGAGGTTATATTCCTGAAGAGAAATGAATTCGGTTGGAGGCACTTTTTCTTCCTCTGTCCAGAGATGGCTCGGAGTTTCTGTTTTGGCCTGTGCGTCTCCAGGGAAATTTTTTTTACCTAAATAGCTGTAGCAATGAAAACATAGTGATCTTGAGTTCTTCGTTAACCACTTTATGCTGATGTAGATATGATCATACCTAAAGTTTTTCGTGCAATTGGACTATCTTTAGACATAAAATTTATAAAAGTGTACTTTTTAAATTTTTTATCTTTATTGGTACATTGTATATACACATCATGATCACGATATTAGGAATTTTTATATGACAAAATTTCATTCTCATTTTTTCCCGTTCCCCTACCCACTCCACAACCCCCCACCCCCTAAATACATAAGCTTTGTTTCCCTTTATTACCATCACAAAAAAAATGTAGTACTTTTTACACAGGGCCTGCTAAATAATTTTAGTGTAATCATCATTAGAAAGTATTTATGTGTACCACATGTGTTCACATACACTTAATTTATCATTCTTGTGGAAGTTTTTCCATATTTTAACAAGTACAACAGTTTGTATTGTTTAATAGTATGTATATTGTCTGAATATTTTCCTTGGCCACCTGTCTACCTGTGCCTAGCTAAGTATTTGCTTTTCTCTTGTGTAGAATTTTAAAAAAATCAACAATATTTGCTAATAGAAGAGCAAATGCACTTTAAAATGCAGTGGAGTCATTCTGGTGTTAAGGTTCACTTGGGAAGCAGTATTTGAATGCTTCATTTAGTTTCCTTTTAAACATGGCCATCATGTCAAGACAAAAACCAGCCCCATGTAAAGTTTTATAAAAATAACTACTCTAAAACTCCATTTATAATACACACAGATCTCCTGTAACAAAATGATTATTAGTCCTTTGTTCATAATTCTGCTTCTTTCTACTTGAATGCACACCAGTCTCACTATTTTGCTCTTTACTAATAATTTAGGTATTTTCTCTGGCCTGTCACAGATTGTGTAGGTGGTTTAGGAGTATACTGGATAGAGTTTTCTAGATGAATAGGATCACAGAATGTGTCAATTTATATAGGAATTTATTAGGTAGATATGGTGTTGTATTAGGTAGGCTTACAGGATTAGATATAGGAGAGTCCACATAGCCGTCTGCAAACCAGAAAACCAGAGAATCCAATAGCTACTCAGTCCAAGAAGCTGGAAGCCAAGAACAAGAGGGTGTGATACAGCAGCCCCCTGAGACCAAAGGCCTGAAAGCCCCCAGAGAGTCTGTTATGATTCCTTGTTGGAAGACAAGAAACAGCCTATGTCTGGAGGTGACATCAAAAGACATACTGCTTAAGATGAATGGAGCTCTGCAAACCTGTGGCAACTTCTTTCTTTCTCTTTTCTTCCATCAGAGCCACATGCCTATTAGATGGTCAGGGTGGGTCTTCCTCCTCACTTTGCTGGTCCGCCTAACAGTCATCTCTGGAAACAGCTCACAGATACCCCCAGAAGTGTGCTTTACTAATCTGCTAGATGTTTCTTAATACACTCAAGTTGACATATCAATATGGGTCACTAGAAGTGAGTCAGGCGATTACTGAGAAGGTAATTATTTTCATTGTGATTGTATTGACATGGCTATGTGAAGACCATACCAGCCAAAATACACTCCCCACGCTCATATTGGTTTCATTCTTGCAAGTCCCTGGTCTTTCATAGGTTATAATATATAGTTAACTTTACCTGCAAGGGGAAAGAATTTAGTTTGAACAGAGAAGAGTGGCTTCTCAACCTGGATTTCTAGTAAGTTCTGAAATTTCTTTCCAACAGAAAGAACAGAGATGCCATGACTGAGTATTTTAGCAAAGAAGGGTACTACCCATTCTATATTATAAAGCAACTGAAGAGGGGAAGGAAAAATAAAAATAAAATAGAAAGATCCCAGATAAAAATTAGCTTTGTAAGCCTCACATGTGAACTCTTTAGCTGACAGTTTTCTTCTTGGAGTACAGAGTGTAACTTGGTGGATCTCAAATGTTTAGACATAGGCCCCTTTTATAGTCTTTAAATTTTATTGTGGATAGTAAAGAGATTTTGGTTATACATGTTATCTCTATTAGAAATTATGGCAGAAAATGTAAAAGTACCTATTAATTTATTAAATACTGTAATAAATATTCATTTAAACAGTAATGTATTATATATACTGACATGAATATACTTTTCTTCACTATTATTTTAGTTTTTAAAACAAAATAGGGCTGGAGGGTTAGCTCAGTGGTTCCGGCGCCTGCCTTGCAAGCACAAGGTCCTGAGTTCAATCCCGGTAACCACATACAATGCTGGGTGTGGTGACTCATGCCTACCAGCAATCAGTACCACATAGCACAGTGCCAGGTGTGGTGGCTCACGCCTGTAATCCCAGCACTCGGGAGGCAGAGACAGGATTGCTGAGTTCAAAGCTTACCTGGGCTACATAGTGAGCTCAGAGCCAGCCCGAACTACAAAGCAAGACCCTGTCTCAAAAAAAAAAAAAAAATAGAAGAATAGTATTGTTTTGTATGTTACTAATATCTCTAATGTCTGGCTTAATAGAAGACAGGTAGATTCTACTGTCCACTTTGGCATTCAGTCTGTTGCTCTGTCATGCATCACACAGCATCTGGAAAGCTTCACTGTGTGCCCCCTGGAGAATGAGAGTGAAAAAGGCAAAGAATGTATTAGTATTACTATGAAAATAATTTTGACTTCATGGACCCTAGAAAACTCCCATAGGACACCCTTGACCACAGTTTGAGAACTGGAGGTGACTTAAATAAATCTTCCCACTAGTATTTTTGTATGGACCTCCAGGAAGCCTCTTCCTATCACCACGTCAGCCTGTTCCAACCACTTGTTTGCCTAGCTGCTCACAGTGAGGGACCAGCCTTGAGCCTTTGAGTCACTGGAGACTACTTGTTACAGGCAAATAGCCTGAAAAGGTTCTTTTCACTGCTGTTGCTGTTGTTAATGTGTGTCTATACTGTAGAGGATATTGCTGGTCTGGGGAAGTAATGCATGCACGTAACATATCTTGACCATTTTCAGTGTCTTAACAGGTGGACCCACTTCTGTGAAGTTAAAGCCATAGTTGAAGTCATTTTATTTCTAATAATCAGGGTCAGAAGATGCACTATTATTTAAAAATCAGTTGAAAAGGGAGAATTGTGAGAAAGATGCGTACATCAACATTTTAAAAAGTTTAGGGTCAGAGATTTAGCTCAAGTGGTACTGTGCAAGCATAAGGACCTGAGTTTGATCCTGTTAAAAAAATTATATATAAAGAATATCTGTTTATTCCCAAATCTTTTGAGATAGCCTTTGGTCTTTTTTAGGTAAGAGTTTGCTCATCGTAGCCTCCATTTTCTTTTGTGTTAGCCATACTCATACATTAGATATTCCATGCAACTTTGTACTTTAGGAAAAAATAGGATCTTACAGTCAGCTTTTAAGCAATGTATGAGGTATAAAACCACCAGTCTGCCCTCACTTCTTTATAGAATAATTTCTTGGAGATAGAGACCACCCATGTCTTATCATCTTTATTTCTGGTTTTTAGCACAGTATCTGGCCCTAGTAGATATTCTGTGAAAGTTTGTTAATTGAATACACACTGAGAGTATATATCCATGACTGAAGGAAGTAGAGGCTATATAATGAAATTCTGCTCATTGTAGCTGATTTCTGACCCCTCTATTAGCACAACAGACAGGTACAGGCAAGTGGACACATTCTTGTGTACAGGGAGGAACTGGTCATTTAAATTGACTGTGTGTAGGGGGTGGGGGTTTTAGGGAGGGTAGGGGAATGGGAAAAATGAAAATCAAGAGATAACATGTGCACATACAAATTTTCAATGATGAATGTGACCATAATGTATATCTAAAATGTACCAATAAACTCAATCAAAGGGGGAAAATTCTTAAAAAGTAAATTGAGCCTTTGCTAGTCTTTAAGGAGAATCGTCAGATTTTCCCACATCAGCTTCCAGTTCTCAAGAATATACTGAGTATAAGTACTAGCCAAAAGTTTGACTGTTACTCAAAGAGAGGAACTTCGTGGCATATATTCATCCCTTGGCATCTACCAGGGATTGGTTCTGGGATCCTCCTTGGACACCAGAATGCTCAGGTGCTCAAATGCCTTGTATGATGTGATACAGTGTTTGTATTTAACCTACACATCTCTTCCCATGCACTTCAAAGCATATTTACTTATAATTCTTAATGCAGTGTAAGTGCTATATAAGTAGGTGTTAGTCTATAAAAGTTCACTCCGGACACGAGCGGTAGCCCTGCTGAGGAGGGCCACACAGCGATGGGGGAGACTGCTCCTTTGTGCATGGACACTGTGGTTAGAGCGAGATGCAAGGTGACAGCACTCACTGCAGGGCTAGAGACTTGGAGGATCTGTGCAAGGCCACGGTGTCTCTGTATTTTACTTTATTCATCTGGATTTGATGTGGTGCCTGGCAGCAGCAAACTCCGTTTTACTTTTGGAACTTTCTGGAATATTTTTTCCTGAATATTTGCAACCAGTGGTTGGTTGAATCCTAGGATTCACAAACCATAAACATGGATGGCTGGTTATATAATGGCAATGTTGGAAACATTTTCTGACTATTAACAGAAATAGCTTACCAGATGTGTATAGAATACTTGATTATTGAATAATTGTTGAACCATTGTTGATAAATCTGCCTTATTTATTTATTGCTTCATTGGTAAACTATGTTATTTTTCCAATGTCAGGTTTTTCATTTTATGAAAGATATGTGAAAAGGCCTTCTTTCCTAAAAAATACTTAACATTTTTACACATTGACTTCTCAAATTAGTCACAGTTTTTTGATCCATGATCTTTTCAGGTTTCACCTCTTATTGTATATT
Source organism: Thryonomys swinderianus (assembly GCA_004025085.1). Classification (NCBI taxonomy): domain Eukaryota; kingdom Metazoa; phylum Chordata; class Mammalia; order Rodentia; family Thryonomyidae; genus Thryonomys; species Thryonomys swinderianus. The sequence goes on along the minus strand of PVIC010012287.1, from coordinate 970 downwards.
AAGGATTATTAATATTATCAATATAAAAATTTGGAAAGTATACTACTTGAAAATACTTCTCTACTATTTTCATATCTTTTGCAAAAGTTTATTAAACTCTTAGCCTTTCTCAGGTACTGTTCAGTTTTACCAATGTAAAACATGCACGTAGTTTTAATAATCAAATACAAATCAGTCCTCACTTTGACTATAGGGTAGTCTATTAAAAGCAACTGTTGAGCACCAGCTTTGTGAAACAATTTAAATAATCAGGGGGAAAGTTTTAAATTGTTCCATGACTCATAAATTTTTTCTTTTATATTTAGAATTGTTTGTTTTTTCCTTTTTTTTCTTTTTTTTTTTTTTTTGAGACAGGGTCTCACTTTGTAGTTCAGGCTGGCCCTGAGCTCACTGTGTAGCCCAGGCAAGCTTCGAACTCAGCAATCCTCCTGCCTCTGCCTCCTGAGTGCTGGGGTTACAGGTGTGAGCCACCATGCCTGGCACTGTGGTATGTGGTATTGATTGCTGGTGGGTGTGAGTCACCACGCCCAGCATTGTATGTGGTTTTGGGGGATTGAACTCAGGACCTTGCTCTTGTGGGTCAGGTGCTGGAACCACTGAGCTAAATCTCCGGCCCATCAGTTGCCCAATTTTTATTAAAATGTTATGTCATTGAGAGACAAGGAAACAGTACAACTACACATTTTGCTGTCTGAATCACTGACAGGCTTGAAGGAGGTGATATAGTCTCTGATCATGATGGAAATCTGCTGTTTACATAATTATCTGTGGATTGAAGACTGAACATTGAAGTTTGTAATTTAACAACAACTGCATGTTAGTATATAAAGGTAACTAAAATTTGAGTTGTGTTTTATTGGACTTATATTAATAATTAATATGAGTAATGACTGGTAAAATATTATTCAGAGCTGAGCATTATAATATATAATGATTCTGCTTTTTTTTTACTTTGTTATTCTTAAGAGCT
>PVIC010012286.1:14844-39994 GCA_004025085.1 Thryonomys swinderianus | reverse complement strand
GCTGGCCCTGAGCTCACTATGGTGCCCAGGCAAGCCGCCGCGAACTCAGCAATCCTCCTGTCTCTGCCTCCCGAGTGCTGGGATGACAGGCGTGAGCCACCACGCCCAGCATTATATGTGGTAACTGGGGATCGAACTCAGGTCCTTGCGCTTGCGAGGCAGGCGCCGGAACCACTGAGCTAACCCTCCGGCCCCATCTTTGTTTTTTGAAACAGCTCAGTCAGGAGACTCCCAGGGCATCCTTGCTGATACTTGTGGATGGAGCGGCGCCTGGAGCTCTTGTGAGATTCCCAGAATCTCACGGTCTGCATGTGAAAACCAATCCAAGCGCTGAGTGTTGAAGGACTACTAATTCAAGGGAGGTGCCCATGTAGTGTGTTTCCTTCTTTTCTTAGATACTTTGTGAAAAGTGGTGGTATTTATAAATACTCCTTATGCTGGGTTATTTACTTCTTTACATTTAATTCTCTGATGCCTGTTTCATGTCATATATCGCTACAGATGTCAAAACATTTGCTATGTTAGATAAATATGAAAATGAGTAAGATCAGTAGGCATTAGAAATAAGATTAAAATGAGAATATTTGAAATAATATGTGAATAACTATTATAAATTTCCACGTTACACTTTAAATGTGTTTGAAAAATAGTTTAACAATTGAGATTTGTGAGACAAATAGCTACATAGCTCTTCCTCAAGAAAATGTTGATAGATTATAATCATAAAAGATTTTATAAAAGATTACCAACACTTTTGGGAAGAGAAATTGCTTGGTTAAATGAATTTTCTATTTTTAGTGTTTGAAAAATCTGCATATTGATTTCCATAGTTTACATTTGCATCAGAAGTGTAGAGGGATTTCTTTTCTACGCATGACCTCACCAGCATTTTTTATTATTTGATTTTGAAAGTGGCTATTTTTCTCAAGTAAAATGGAATCTAAAGCTGTTGTAGAATACTTTGAGTTCTCATAAAGCCTTCAAAAAAAAACTCTTCACATTTAAAACCCATAGAAATGTGGTTAAAAATACCATGTTTCTTTTAAGAAACAGAGTTTACAATCAAAGACAACCTCTTTCTGTGACTGGAAAATGGTTGACTCTGAAACCACAGTGTTATACTACATGTACATTCTAAAATACAGTGTACCACTTTTTAAAAAATTTTTCAATTTATAAAGGTATCTGGCAGAGGAAAACCATTTACTATGAGGTTATGTGGCTATGTGACACTTTAGTTTAAATATATGATTTGGGGGCAGGCTTTCAAGGCACTCTGAGACCAGTTAGAGTGTATAGTCTTCCCCATTGGATGCAATGGATACCAAATGAATGTGTGTCCATGTACTGTATGAATGCTTACGTAGCTTCTCTGCATGATCCATCTTCTACCCATTTTAGAAATCTCCAGCTGTGTGTGTGTGTGTGTGACTGTGTTCATGTGTGCATGTATGTATGTATGTGTGTGTATAGTTGTAGTAAGAAGGAGGACAGAGACAGAGAGAGACAAGAGAGAAAATTTAGGGGAATTTTATACAGTAAAGCACATGATAAATAAAGTTTAAATTAGAAAGCAAAAATTCTGTGACTTACAAGTGACTAGTTGTAAAAAGACTGAAATAAAAAGAAAGCACCAAAATGAAAAGATTATATCCTTATATCTGACATTACCTATAGAAGCATATTCCCCTAATGATCTCTGGTATATCGTACTTTATTTTGTGTATCAGACATTTTTAAAAGCCAATTTAGAAAGGTTATATTGCATGAGGGGTGAAATAAGCAGGCGGTTTATCCTTTTCCAATTGTCACAAGGCTCAAAAACATAGAAATGAGTGTCGTTACTGAATGCGTGATGTCAGGCCATGCAATTCAACCATCAATGATGTAAGTTCAGAAAAAAATGGTGTCACGTGAAAGCAATCGAGTACCACATAATTTATTTTTTGTTTTAAAATTTATTATGTGCATGAGTATGCATATTTCTCCAATTACCATACTTCAACATATCAATCCTCCCTCAGAATATTAGTCAAAGTATGAATTTACCATTAAATAAAACCAATGTCTTTATTGGGATGTTAAGAGCCACAAAATAAATTACACCATTACATTCCATATATTTAAATTGTAATCTCAAGAGAAATTTGCTATTTATTGTTTCTTATTAAAATTTGACTTTTGGAATGAAGAATAGAAAATATTATTATAACTATTAATAACCTCTGACCCATACATTTTTAGAATACATCATACAAGGTGGTTTTTCTTTCTTCTAAAAAGAGAGTCTAGCTACTGCTGATATTCTCTGGCATTCTTGAAACTATGGTTTTGGAAAAAAAATTTTGTGGGAGGATATATTTCATTTAGACATTATTTAGGTCTATAAGATTAGTGACAAAATAAAATCTGTTTCATTTAAAAATTTAGATTAATTAATTTGTACATAATATTTAATTTCCACTCCTTCCAAATATTTAAGAAAATTTTAAATTATCTGTAAATTTTGTCCTTAGATATAAATGTCTAAAATATTTTTGGAATGATCTTATTTTTAAAATGTACAACATAGCCTCAGTGAGGTCTATATCAGTACTCGGAAAAGAAGGGGAAAAATAAGATAATCAGGCTATTTTCATCTACTCTTTGTTTTCCTTTATGAGACACTGTTGGCATTATACTTTAAAAAAAATAACATGAAATACCATCTTAGTAGTTTTCTCACTTGCCCTCAAGAAAAAAAAATTAAGATGTCCATGTTTCTAGGAGATAAGCCTGAAATAAAGCAACATTCCCCTCCGAATTCTATATTAATTGATCTACACGTCAATCATTTTTAAAAAACGATCTAGAGTGAATATTTTTCCTAAAAATAAACGTTGCTCAGACTTTCCTTCCTGGCAGTATCAGTGGAATTTGAAGAGTGAAAGAGGCAGAGGCAGCACGTCTGTGTGAACCAGGCTTCCCTGGCAGACCTCTGTGCGGTCGTACGGAAGACAAGCTCAGGGCGACGGGCCGCGTCTTTCAACACGCGCGCTGAGTGTCCGCGGCCAGCGGCCTCATCACCCTCCGCTGACCTAGGAAAGTAAGAGTCGCTCGCGCTGGGCGGCCGCAGGCTGCAAACTGAACAGCTGCGCACAGAATCCTGGGTAAAAACTAGGCCCGCGGCGAAGGCCGGAAGGTGGAGCCGGTTTAGGTGCGGCCCTGGCGGGGGAGGGGCTGGCGCTGGGACAGCAGAGCTTCTGAGGAGCCCGCGGCTTACTCTGCGCCCTGTCAGAACCCGGAAAGCATCATGCCAGCGCTGTCCTCGCCAGGAACTGGCTCTCCTGGCACTTTAATCTTGCGCTGCCACCTCTCAAATTGTAAGAAATACATTTTTTTTTTTTTTGGTTAAGCCATCCAGTCTACAATATTTTGTTATAATGAACTTGGCTTATTAAAGGAAGGTGGTGATATTTGCAGAAGATGAAACGTAGGAGGCTCCATTGTTTCAGTTTTTGAAAACTAATTTTTGTTAGATTAAATTAGAGAAATTAATGTGTCTACTCCAAGAAAACCATGATATTCCAACACATCCTCAGTATCTTAGTACCGTACCCAAATATTTGATAAAAGTTACTTATGAAGAACAAAAGGTTTAAGCAGGCTCTAACTTTGGAAGCTCAAGGGCATGGCACCTAGCTCAGCTGTGTTCTGGTGAGAACCCCAGGGCAGCTGGCCCATGGCGATTATAGCATCAGACAGTGCAGTGAGACCAAGTTTGATCACTCTCATAAGAACTCAAAGATCATATGAAGGCTGTTCTTCTCGGACATGCCCTAAATAATCTAAGGATTTCCCACTGGGGCTGGTGGCCTTCCAGTCTCTCTCTCTCTCTCTCTCTCTCTCTCTCTCTCTCTCTCTCTCTCTCTCTCTCTCTTCTCTCCTCCTGTTTTCATGCAAGGGATCTGATCTAGGGACTTGAACATGCCAGGTAATCTCTCTAACACTGAGCCACATCCCTGGCCCAGGCTGTATCTCCTGAAGTTTCCATACCATCTCCCAACCCAATCACCCTGGAGACCAAACCCTCTAGATGGTACAATCAAACAAGATCCAAACTATAATATCCACACCCTAGATCATTGGTTCCAGTAACAGGAATCCTCCCTACATAATTGGTGATTTTTAAGTGTCTTAATATTTGGTCAGAAATTCTCCAGACCTTACACAGGGAGGCAATCCTCACCGGTTCCCCTAAGGAATGCAATTACAGAAAACTATTGTTTGACTAGTTTGGGGCTGCAATTCTTAGAACTAGAACTGTGTTCTTAGTGAGATCAAATATGTGGTTAAAATAAATTAATTTGCAGAAAGCTTTGTAGTTCTGACTGTGGAATAACTTGGCAAAGAAAATTTGAAAAATAAAATTTTGGCAGGGGTGATATTATCTTATTAGACAAGTGAGCCTCTTCAGTTATGGGTTACTGAGCTATCTGCACTTATACTCTGTGAAATCAAGCTTTTTTTAGAGAACCCAAACTAGCTCATATATTTTACCATTCCTTTCATGCAGTTAGATGTACCCTGTATCTACATGGCAGACAGCAAGGGAAAGACAAAAAGAAATTTTCAAAAAGTTTTAATTCCAGATGGAGGAAATCACCAAAAAATATTAGATGTGCTTGAAATACTTCTTGTGCAAAAAGATACATATGTATATATGAAAATACATAAGAGGACCTGATTATACTGCCTCCATAAACTCAAGTTTTAGATAGAAAATCCAGGTGTAGATGTGTCTGTGTTGCATTTCAAATGAAATTCGTGTGAAAGAAAATGTTCTATGCAGGACACTGATTTAGTCAGGTGAGTGACAACCATGGACCCCCCTCGGGCCACTCCCACCTTCCCATTTTCACATATATTTTGTTAAATGGAGTTGTACTTCCTACTTCTACGGCTGTTCACAGTATAAAGTTCTAAAAGTGGAAGAGTAAGTCAAACTTCAGATAGCACTGCTGGATTTGAATAGCGATGCTGTGAGATCATACCCCAGATTCCAGTTTCCTCCCTGCCGTGGTTACTGTTTTTTGGTGAGGAAGGTAATAATGAGACGGAACTCGCTGGTCATTAAACTACTCCTGCTGTCTCACCAATCGAGTTACCAGGGAAGGTCCAGGGAAGACGGGCGGAATGCGACCATGTGTCTCATGGATATGGTCCTTAAATACAGGATAACAACTAAAAGACCTTAACTCTGTTTTGCGGAGGGACAGGGATGGGTATTCTCTCTCCTGCACACATGAGGCAATCGGCAAAACATAATGTAGAATTTCCTCAATGCTCAGAAAATCATGACAAAGGGCTGAAGTGAATCATGAAGAATATTTGGGGTAAAAAGCCAGATAAGTCAGAAAAACCATTGTAAACAAGCTAGACAGATATGTCCATGCCTTCCAGTTGTTTAATGTTAACAGCCAGCCCACCATTGATCTATACATAAACAAACAACGAGAATAATGAGCAAGCTGTGGTCGGGGCTCTTCCCCTGAACGTCACAGTGTGGTTTGCACCTTTAGCGTTGTAGCAACGGGAGCACAGTGTCACCTGGAATCAGATGAAGGTGCTCCGAAGAAACAGGGATCACCCGGGAGATACTGTGCAGTTTTATGGTGCCTCTGGCGACATACAAAGCTATCTGGAAAAAATGACTGAGTTCATAGAAATACAGTTCCATGTTCCAATAATTACAAAAGTGGGGATGATTTATTTCAGGTAGAAACAGCCTCCCTCAAGGAACGTCTCTTCCTAAGTGTCCTTTAAAACACATTCTGGATTCAGAAGAGACAATTTGCAGCAGAACTTTCACTGGGTCGCTTGGGTGTAGCTACACACACACATGCACAGAAGAAAGAAAAGAAAAAAGAAAAGAAAAGAAAAGGAAAGAAAAGAAAAGGAAAGAAAAGGAAAGAAAAGAAAAGGAAAGGAAAGACCTCTGCTTCATCAAAAACACAAGCACTTTTTCCCCCTGGTGTCACGTCTTTGGATATGTGCGGCCTTGGAGAAATGTACAAATCAGTTTTATACACGGAACTGGCTTAGAAAACTAGAGATTTTAGTACAAAGAAATTGATTCACTGAAACAGGGCCCACTTGCCTTTGTTATGATTTAGAATATCTGTACAAGAGGAAGTTACAAAGGACCTCTGTGTTACAATACAGCTCTACATTCACATGTGGGCTGATACCTTCTCCAGGCCTGAGTTACACTGAGTATTACAAATAATATGGTAACAATGCTGAAAATACTGATACAAAACAGCTTTAAGATGATATTTCCAAAAAATATCCCTCCTTTTAAAATTGAACTGTTTAATCCAGGTTTTCTTTTTGAATGTTCCAGCTTTAAAAAAGATTTTTCAAGAAAATACTAGCATTTAAAACATCTCTTAAAATGTCTATTAAATGACAGATTTTCTTAAATAGATTATTTTTTACAAAGTATAATTCAAAAGTCTATCTTCCAGCAAAATGAAACTATAAACTCCAAAATTCCAAATCAAAAACATTATTTGTGATACACACCTCTTCCATATCCTGGGAAAAAAAATCCTTGATTAATTTATCATGCTTATTTACAGATTTAAAATATTCTAGCAACACACACCAATTTTCAGTACGAATCAAGCTGAATTTTGCAACTAAATAATGATTTTCTATGATTATTTAAATATTGCCCAGTCTATACGGTGTATTTGCCTGAATGTTACAACTTTTAAAGCACGATAAATGTTTTCAACAGCAGCTTTGTTAAGTTGAACGGATTGCAGTGTGCATTCTCTCTGCGCAGAATATAAGCGCAGAGAGAAAGAACACATGTGCTGAATATTTATCTTGGTGCACGTGCTTCTTTTGGAAAACTGAAATTATAGCAGATCCCTTCTACTTCTTACTCTTCGGCCTAATCAGGGTTAGAAAGTTGAACAAAGTTCAACAGCTACAACTGGGGAGAGGTGCTAATGGTTCTCCCTAAAATGTCGAGCTCAGGTGTGACGTTGTATTAGGAGACGCATTTCACACGGAGCTGTGATTGAAGCGGGTGGGTCAGATGCCATGCTAAAACTGCTATCTTAATTCTCCTTTTTATTCAACTCATTTGTGCATGCTAGCGGGGCTGTCAGAGAATGCAAGGGAAACAGATCATGCACTGTGTACGACAGTTTCAATTTCCATGGACCGTGCCTAAGGTGGCGGTGATTACCAGCTCTGATTGTAGTGCAAGAAAGCTGCAGCCCTGACTCCTAATGGTGCTTTTACATTATTTATTTATTTATTTATGCCTATCATTTGATACTGCTTTCTTATTAACTAAAGATTGATTATTTGCGATTCATTGATCTATCTCATGTGCACTTAAATATACAACATAATAGAACATATTTGTCAAAGTGTTTGCCATCACTGAGTTTTAAATATTCCAGTTACAGGATTAGTTCTAAGGGCAAGGTTCACAGATTACTTTATCTTTATTTCTAAGTCTAAACGACTGCATAGTCAGGGCACTGCAACAGGTCACCAAAAATGGATATTCTGTTCCTCAGTTAGAAAAGTCATATGGGTTGATATATATGAAGCAAAGCTGGATATATATTACAATGAATATTTAAAATATAGGAAAATGAATTAAAAGAATATTTCTCTCAGACTATCAAATCCCTGACATTTCAAAAATGCTTCCCTTTCTATGATAGTGACTCAAAGAGTATAGCGTGTCATGGTTTATGGATCATGTAACAAAATCTGGCCAACTTTACCACTTCACTATGGTATGCTATGGTACTTCTACATCAACAGCGAAATCTAAAAGCAAATTTGTTTTAAAGATCAGAGCTGACATTTCCTATTTGGCTAGCCCTCACTCTGCCTGAAATCCTTTGAGCACTACTGTAAACTAAACATTTAAAGGATAAAAGAAACAGCCTTTATCCCATTAATAGCATCACAAGCTTGAATGTATGTAACAGAGAGACAAAACATCTCTATGTTATAAGCAGACAAGCTCCATTCTCTAATAAGTACACCACCAAATATAACACCTTAAAATTCCTCTATTAACTATGTCATTTAGTATTCTTTACAATTCCTTTATCTATTTCTTCCTTATATCCTATCTTTACAGTAACACTGTTGACAGTGAACAGAGTGCTGACATTACTTTCTGAAGTCTCAATGCTTATCAGTGACAGAGATAAAAGTTTATCTCTAAATTATCAACTATATAAACCAGCAAGATGGTCCCATTTATTACACACATCTGTAATAAAGTCTTCAAGGCAATTAAACTTAACTCAATGACCATGCTTGAACCTTCATTCTTAAAATAGTGACAATAACGAAAGACCACAAGTCTTTGTGACTAAAAATAAACGTAATGAAAAGTACTTGACAATATTAACTATGCACGGGAAACACAAACCATCTTTCTCCCACCCAGAGACAAGAGCAAGATGAGCCCATTACCCATCTTGCTGGCCCAGAGTCTGGAGTTCCGTGGTATGTAAATTGTGGTGGAGGAAAACATTCTTCCTGCTGTACATGTGTAAAGAGATGGGCCCCCTGGGTGGCTGTCCAAACCTGCCCGTGAAGGTTGAATGCTGTCGGGACCCAGCTGCTTGCTCCTTTGGTTTCTCTAAGAATGTGCAGAGCCCTTCCATCTTGGCCATTGGCTTCAGAGAGCTCTGTCCAACAGTGGTCCGTAAATTCTGCGTGACCTCCGAAGAGAGGCTTTCACACGTTCCTCTTGAGTGCTTGAAAGCTTCTGCTAGTTCCTTGTCCTTTAAGAAATTACTTAGACATGCACTTGAGAGTTGACAGGTCTTGCTTTTGTAGGGGCTCGTCTGGTCAGCTGCTGTGTATCTAAAACGCTCCTCCGTGGGAGTTTGTATTGCTCTTTTGTCCCTTGTGCTGAGGTTTTGGCTCACAATTCGATTTCGATGCGTAGCCTAGAGTAAGAGTGAAAAGAAAAAGATCCCTTAAAAACACCTTTAAAAATATAGTCACATCTTTTTGGATGCTATTGTGAAAGGGAGTGACTCCCCAATTTCTCTCTTTTTGTGAGTCTGTTGTTTGTGTAGACAAAGGCTGTTGATTTTTGAGCACTGATCTTGTATCCAGCTATGCTACTAAGGAGCCAGTCCTGGCTGCTCAAGGATCTGGATCTTCAAACCACAGCACCTCAGGGCCATTAAGGCCAAATGCCAGAAAACAGAGCAACAGTGAACACCAAATCAAGGTCCTCGTCGAGGCTCCTCCACAAAAAAAAAAAAAAAAAAAGGAGATTTCCTAAGGAACACTACAGACTGAAGGCCTCATGGCTAATTGTACTAGCAGGAAGATCCATGAAATAATCCTTTCTTAAGGGTTCTAAATATTAGCAAGAAAGTTACTTGAAAAAGGCATTTTATAGGCATTAACGCAGGAATTAAGCCAAAAACATAAGCAACAAAGAAAATATAGAAATGAGAAATCACCCAAAAAGATTTCCAGATCTCCCAAGGGAAAGTTAGGGACCAAGAGGCTAAACCAACCTGAAACACAAACATCTGGACGCTTTGAACTGGCAACAAAAGAGGATCTGGAAAAACTAAACCTGAAATAATTGCTCAGATAACAACAAAGATAATGATCATGAAAGACACAGATTTAAAAAATACACAACCTCTGGAACAAGATGGAATCTCGGCATAGAAAATAAATGGAGTTCAATAAAGATTTTAATGAAAATTCAAGAGATTAATAATTCCACTGAAAGCTTATGCAGTAGAACTAGTGAATGTGAAGACAGAATTTCGGGCATAGAAGCAAGATTGCATTTAGTGACCAATAAGGCAAAGATTTCTTAAAAATATTAAGAAATGATGAGAAATCAATCCATCAGCTGCTGATGATGCAAAGAACACAGGACTGGAGTCAACAAAGAAACAGGATATAGTGCAAACAACATTAAAAGAAAAAAAACTGTTCACAGATATAATGGGGGAAAACTTCCCAAGGAGAAAAAAAAAATTTGATAAACAGGTAAGTGAGGCATGAAGAACTCCAGTTAACCAAGATTTGTTCAGAAGTGTACTCCTAGGTATATAATAGTCATGATTCCAGGACCACATAATTGCAAGGCTCCCAAATTCATTTCTTGAAGCAACTATTGTCTTGATTCCAAAAGCAGAGAAAGACCAAACCAAGGAAGAGAACAATAGGCTAATCTCTCTAATGAATATAGATGCAAAAACATTCAATAAGATACTGGAAAATAATAGAGAGGGTCATCAGGAAGATCAAATATCCTGACCAAGTTGGATTCATCACAGGAATGTATGGATGGTTCACCTTATATAAATCAGTAAGTATAATACACTATATTAACAGAGTCAAGGACCAAAACTATATGGTGATCTCAATAGATACAGAAAAAGCATATGACAAAATCCAACACCCATGCTTGATTAAAACCCTACAGAAAACTGGAATAGAGAGTCTTTATCTAAACCTGATGAAAACTATTTATGAAAAACTAACAGCCAACATCATACTAAACAGTCAAGGATTGAAACCTTTCATGCTAAAATCAAGAACAAGACGAAGTCCACTATCACACTCCTGTTCAGTATAGTTGTGTAAATATTAACCACAGCAATTAGATAAGAAAAACAAATTAAACAATGAAAGGAATGAAGATAAAGGAAGAAGTTAAGCTGTCACTATTTCTTGATGGCATGATACTCTGTATAGAAGATCCCAAAAACTCAGATAAAGACTGCTAGACAATTGACAGAGTCACTAGGTAACTGGATACAAGGTGAACACTCAAAAATCAATGTATACACAAATAATAGACTAACAATAACAATCTATACACAAATAATAGACTCACTGAAAGACAAATAGGAGAAACAATTCCTTTCACAATAGCATCACAAAAAAATAAATATCTAGGAATCACTCTAACAAAGGATGTGAAACAACTCTACTCAGAAAACTATAGCACTCTGAAAGAGGATTGAAGAAGATATCAGAAAATGGAAGGACCTTCCTTGTTCCTGGGTAGGAAGAACCAATATTGTCAACATGGTCATACTCCCCAAATTGTTATATAAATTTAAAGTAGTCCTGATTGAAATCCCAACAATATATTTCATTTTTGGTGGGAATGTCGACTGGTACAACCACTATGGAATCACTGTAGAGATTCTTCAGAAAACCAAAATTAGGTGCTCTATTTGATCCTGCTATTTCCTTTCTGTAAATTCATGAAAGAATTTAATATCATACCACAATGACATATGTGCATGCATATTTATAGGACTACAGTTTGTAATAGCTAAATCTTAGAAGCAGCCCACATATCCATCAACTGGAGATTAAATAAAGACGTGTTTTTAAATAAAATGGATTATTATTCAGTCATAAAGGATGATAAACTAGAGTCATTTATTGCTAAATGGATGCACCTTGATGCCATATTCACAAGTGAAATAAATAGGACACAGATGTGTAAATACCATGCTGCTCTCTGGTTGGGAAACTGAAGGTGTAAATGAGAACCAGAATGTATGATAGACATTGTGAAATAGGGAAAAAATGCTCAAAGGGAAAGATTAACTGGGTGAAGGCAGGGAAAAGCAAAGAAGGGAAAGGAAAATTTTGATAGTACAAACAAATAAAACAGAATGATACTGATGTACACAGGAGGAAGGAGTTAAGGGTGGTCAAGTAATGGGAAAAATAAGAATCAAGATACATTATGTATAAGTACAGATTCTAAATGGGGAATGTGATCATAATGTATTCCTAGAATATACCAAAAAACTCAATTTATTTAAAAATAAGATACACATTTAAATCTCTCATTAATGCTGATTGGACATAGGTTGCTTTTTAAAGTTTTGGTTTTATTCACCTTTGACTCTAGGATGCATGTTGGGTATGAAAGATTGTATAGCACCAGGATTATATGTATAGGCAAGGGTGTGAAACAGACATTTAAGGATTCATGTGATGCATACTGATTACTACTGAGGGCCAGGCGATGGACACAAGATAAATAACAGTTCTGTTTACTGAAGACCTATGTTCTCCCTTTAGGTTGGAATCAACCAACATTAGACACATTCTAACTGAGTGTCCATGGCCAGCTAATTAGCTTTCCAAAATCTAATCTTTCCTCATCTGTGAATGGAAAATTTTTGTTCAAACCTTTATTTTCCACAGGTTCATTGTGAATATTCAAGGAAACATTTAGTGTCCAACATCTAATATCATAAATTGAACATCATTATCTTGAAGACCACTCTAATAATAATTACAAAAACAATATAAAGTGACCAATAGACCATGAAATTACTTTGATGGGCATTTATTAAATCCTATAGAACCTACATAGTTTAGACATTTGTATTTTGATTTGAAAAAATAATTTTCTGTAGAATGTGCTAGTAATTTTATATTTATTATTACTGTTTGTTTCCCCAGAATATAGATTTTATGACATATTTTAATTGTATTATGGAGGAATGAAGCAAACAGATCAGCTAAAAGGAGAGTTGAAGTTTTAAGACGCTAACCTGCTACCACTCACCACCCAGGTAGTCCTCAGATGGAGACGGCTACTGATTGCCATTCCCAGTTCTGCTAAGTGGCTATGGTCTTATCCATTAATCTGTTTTTGCAAACTGGAAAACTCTGGGCAGGGTTTCAATTTTGGATTAGTTGCTATTTTCTTTTTCTTTTGTTTTCAGAGAGAAATTCCTGCCAAGGAATTTACTAGTCACTTGAATCCTAAAGCTCTATGTGTGATTCCAACTGAGGAAGTAAGAACTAAGAGGCACATCGCTGTGTAATGGGGACCTGGAGTCTAGACCTGACAATGTCTAATGTGTAAATAAAAACAGAAGAAAGCTTAACATTTCTCTTTTCATCTTACAAATCTTCTTTATTATCATAAAATTTTGGTACAGAGCACTGCTGGGTTCTACCAGTAGGCATGCTAATTACTTAGGGACTCTCTGTATGACAAGGTTTTCAGCTCTAAGTTTACTTAACCTACATCTTACTCCTTCAAGACTGAGGATATCAAGGAAAGAGTAGCTATAGCAATCTTCAGGTTTTTCAGGGACGTCTTCCTGTCATCTTTCACCATGTCCTGTTCCAAGCTCCCCAGAAGTCCCCAGACATTGTCCTAGGCCTGTGATCACCTGAGTTCCAGGAAAAGCACAGCCTCCTGAACCCTTCAGGATGAGATCGCCCAGGCCAGTGAAAATAAGAACCTCAGAAGAACAGCACTGCCCCACAAGCTATGAGGATTCCTCCAGAGCTATGAAACCAGGACTGAAACATTAACCAGACCACAGGCCACCCGGTACAGCTGGTGGCCACTCCTTTGCTGGTGATCAGTTCCTTGTCTTTTCTTTTCCTTTGTTAAGAAACTAGTTTGATCTTTGTGTGCTCTTTGAACTGAAGTCACTTACCATTTTCTCTGAATTTCTAATTAAACCTTTTTTTCCTTCAAATTCATGCCTTTGTTTTAATTTCCTTTATCACTGAAGCAAGAACCTGCTCTGGCCAGTAGCAACAGCATCTACTACACTAATTATCCATCCATGTGTTTAACATCATGTGGAAAATGAATCTTGAGTGAAAGGACTCTACTAGCAAACTCTACAACCTTAGATATATATACTCTCAGTTCTGAAAGTCTGCTTAGAATGTATGTTTTATTGGGCCGGAGATTTAGCTCAGTGGTTCCAGCACCTGCCTAGCATGCTCAAGGTTCCTGGTTCAATCCCGGTAACCACATACAACAATACCGGGTGTGGTGACTCATGCCCACCAGCAATCAGTACCACACACCACAATGCCAGGTGTGGTGGCTCAAGCCTGTAATCCCAGCACTCGGGAGGCAGAGGTAAGGAGGATTGCTGAGTTTGAGGTTTGCCTGGGCTACATAGTGAGCTCAGGGCCAGCCTGAATTATAAAGTAAGACCCTGTCTCAAGAGAAAAAAAAACAAAAAAACAGGAAAAGTAAGCAAACAAAACATATGATGCTAATTTAAAACAGACTACAAAATCTTACGGCTTTATTTTCTGTCACCAATTAATAAGTCCCATCAACCTTGCATTGAGATTTCTTGTATTTTTGATTGGTTGGCATTTGACGGACAGTCCTTTTGATACAGGGGAGCAAAGTCTGGCTCCCAGCCTGAAATGCGAGTTCATAATCTCTAAAACTGAAGAATGAATTTTAGGAATGACACAGGTTTGAGTAGGAAAATTTTATTGAGAAAGAAAGCTTCTGCCTAAGAGAGACAGAAGGGGGAATCCGGAAAGGTGAGTAAACCACTCACTTCATTTTTTAAAAGAGCTTTTATGGAGCAAAACCACAAGGTGAGGCAGGTTTAAGGTAGGACAAAATTACAGTCAACCAGTAATATTGCAACTACAGTCACTTAGGCAATATTGGTACAATGAGAAATCACAAAATGGACAAAACCATGATCAATCAATAAGATTACAACAAGTGTAATTGCTTAGCCAATACTGACTAGATGAGGATCCAATGAGAAATCAAGTCACATAGAGTCTTTAGTCAGGAGACTTTTCCAGGTGGGTCAAGTCTTGGCTCCCCAACCCAGAGATATCAATTATTTTATGTGGGTGGAGCCCTTTTCTCCTTTGGTAATGTTGACTTCCAAGTGAAGGTGTCCTGGACTGTCCTTCGTGTGGGCTTTTCGAGGGCCGCCCCAAATCTATCTACCTATCACACGTCTGACTAGCTCTTCTACCTGTAATACTTTTGCATTTACTTCAATGATTCATTTTCCTCTACATATAGGTACATTCCCTCTTTAGATTTCATAAAGTGTTTGGTTTTCACACCTTAAGCAAGTACGGAATTGAAGGCTATCCAAATACAAATATTTATTTTGTTCCCCATGTTTTTTTCCTTCTTTGACTTTCACAACATAAATAATTCTTTGATACCAAAACATAGAATATTCTGAATTTCTTTTCCAGTACAAGGCAAATTCCAGCACTTGAACCCAGGAACACTCTATGCAGAGCTGTGTCTTAATCCTTTACATTTTTTAAATTTTGAAACAAAGTCTTAGCTATCCAGACTGGCCTTGAATTTCCAGTTCTCCTTTATCAGCCTCCTGAGTAACTGAGATTGCAATCAAAGACCACCACACTTAGCCAAAAATAGCCTTACATGATAACTCAACACAGATAGCACCAATATTGCACATACTTTAGATAAGGAAAGAAAATAACAAATTATGTTGAAACACACATCTGCATATTTTTCCAGAGAAGAATCTACCATGATTTCTAATTATAATGGTTTATCTATTGTAGAATGTACTTTTTATTGATAATTATCTCTTAGTGATGGGTTGATTAAATTAATGTATATTGGTTGGTGCATTAACTTAGTGTTAAGCAACCTGAACACTGGATTTATATTTTGCTTCATTTCTGAAAAGTAGCTGGGAAGGGCTTTTCTCAGGAGACATGTTAACCTTTCAAAACTGTTGTACATTTCCTCAATAAAGTCACAAGAAATATCATGTAACTACAACATACACGCAGAAGAAATAACAAACATTTCCTACACCCAAAATGATATGACATTATATGTATAGCATTAGATATCAAAACAAGTGGGAAATACCTCTTTCAGGACATTTTGTCAATTCTGTACAAAATAAATCAAATATATATGGTGTCAGTTCTTAATATCTTTTCTTCATTTTGTAAATATGACAGATGGAGGAACACTTCTTTGACACTAGGGCTGTGAAAGTACTCCCATTAAAATGTCTGTAACTCAGTAATATATTTTAAAATCAGTGGCATCTTGTGTTACATATTCCCACCTAAGAAAAATTTTGTATTGTAAAATACAAATACTAGTGGTCTAAATATACTCTAGCCTACTAAAAATATAAATTTTAATACATTAGTAGTAGCAGCAACTTAAGACAACAACTCAGTGGAGAAAATATGACACTACTATAGAAGTATAGCGATTAAATAATTTCAGTCAGAAAATAAATGGAAAGGACACAAGTTGAAGTAGCAGAAGGAACAAATGATGGAGTGAACCAACGGATGTGAATGTTTCACAGATATATACACCTAAAGCAAAATAATAGGAACTTGCAATATTGTGATGTTTATTGCTCAGCATGATTGCAAATGTGAAGAATTTTTCAAATCAAATCATATAGTAGTGTTAGAATTCATTAAATGAAATTTTGCAATCTATACGTGAGTAGTTAGTGTATTTTCATTGCCTACACTGTATGTTTACACGTAATGATAGTCTTAATTGTTGTTATGATCTAAATTATATTGCATTTTTATTTTGTTTACAATAATTCATCTCCAAACGTGAGCAATGTTCCATCCAAAGTACATATCAAAATACTTTTTCAATATTACAAATAAGAGCCTGGTATTTTTTTGTAACAGTCTCTTCTATTTTTCTTTTTAAATGATCTTTGTAAATTACTTTAAATACTCTGAAATTAACACTGAGAAATAATTTACAGAAAAATTTCTTGGTAGTTTCTTGTATAAAGCCCTTGTCTCACTAAAACACACACCTTAAAGTGACCCCATTTATCTACAAAAGGATGGGTATCGATTCAATATGGTTACTAGTAAATGTACCATCATCTATGGAATCTATTATTAGAGCACACAAAGATCTTTTCTTGTGACCTCCCATCACAGTGGTGTGTAATCTAATTTTAATGAAGCCACAATGGACATAAACAGCCTATTAGAGGGTTTAGAGTTGAGTAATATAATTTGAAACGAAATAAAGGAAAAGACAACGAAATGATTTACAATATTAGAAAAGCTTTACTTACCTTTATAAAATTTCAAGTGAGTCTTGAGTCTGGAGCAAAATAAAACAAAATTAGTAGTAACAGCAAAATACAAAGGGTGCAATAGATACCTTCCACCTCACCTCTCTCCCTGAAACACGCAGGTGTAAAGGCTGGGTGAGAAGCGAGTTCAGTGTCCTCATCTCAAAAGGGATCATGTTATATACATTTAGAATTTTTTTTAATGGCCAGAAATTTTGTCTCAGTCATTTTCTTCAGTGCTGAGACACAATACAACTGAAAGTAGGAGGTATTTATTTGGTTCAAGTTTTCAGGCCACAGTCTGGTTCCATCAGCGAAGTGGCAGGGCGGGTGGGCTGCTCGTGGAATGCAGAGGAATGAGAAGCCGGGGCCAGAGACCCCTGTGCGGCTCAGAGCACCTCTCCCACCAGCCCTCAGCTCCCGACCAGGCCACCAGGGGGGGCTGTAGCCAGGACACCCAGGCCCCCTGGTTCAATCGCTTTTTCCCAAAACCCCACCGCTGAACACATGGCAGCAATGTCGAGTTAAACCGTGCCATACCTATCTCAGGGTTTATGTAGAATCATGGCTAATATTTTACTAATATTTGTGATGTGACAGGATGTGTCGTTCCATGTGGTGCCATATTTGATATCTACTAGAGGATATTATACTTCTTACACTGAACTAGTCATCTAGGATTTGAGCGAGAACGCAAATATTTGGACTCTAGACCCGCAGTCTAAGGTTAGGGTCTCCAACTCAGCACTACTCAGTCGGGATCATATAATTCTTTGCTGTAAAGGTCTGTCGTGAACATCCTAGAATGTTTAGCAATGTCCTCGGGCTGCAGCTGTATATTTCAACTGCAATTGCATTTACTTGTTACACCAAAAATACCTCTGGACACTGCAAGAGTCCTCCGGAGGCGGGGGCGGGGCTGAGGGATCCTTTCTAGTTACGAGCTGCTGCCTACACTGTATCCATCTCTAAACTGGCAGATCATAAAAGTAGCCGATATGATATGTCTGTACATAGAAAATTTATTCCGTATAAAGTTCTCTCTGAATTTCTAATCCTTTGTAGTCCTTGGGAAAACAAAGTTAAGACTTTACAATTTTTAAAATTTCCTTTTGCAAGCATATAATGCTTACTAAATGCTTGTTACTCTTCTAGATCTCCAGAAATTTTACTTTCTGAAAATATTATCTTTTGCTAAACTAATTCAATTGTACTATTAGACACTGGAAGCACTGATAAAAATAAATCTTTCTCTATAACGGCAATTAAAACAGAAATAGTGTTACAAAAAATGCAAAGTTTTTTTTCATTTGTGCTTTTACCATTAGGGCTTCCACGAGTTTAATGAGAGCAGAACATGCCTGACAAAGGGTGTAAAGAACAACTTCCGCCTCACA
Source organism: Thryonomys swinderianus (assembly GCA_004025085.1). NCBI lineage: Eukaryota > Metazoa > Chordata > Mammalia > Rodentia > Thryonomyidae > Thryonomys > Thryonomys swinderianus. Next base: position 21,681 of record PVIC010012286.1, on the reverse strand, counting down.
AGTAGGGAACAGAACATGGCACGCCATAACTAATGGAAAAACAGATATTACATCTCCTGTGATTTGCCACCATGTAGCATGTCGGTGTGACGTAGCAGACCTGCTTGGAACGTTCCCTTCCTCCCTCAGGACCACTCAAGAGGCAGTGTGGACGCTGACTGTCTTTTTCCTGTCAGTGTGAGGAACAGGCTTCTGAAGGCTTAGGAACAGCGGGACACCGCGTGGAATGTTTTGGCACCACCGCTGCCTCTGTGTCCTTAGTGTGGAGGCTATGTGTGCACTGATAAACAAGTTTGCGGGGCTGGGGATTTGGCCCAGTGGTTCCGGTGCCTCTCTAGCAAGCACAACGTTCCTGGTTCAATCCCCGGTAACCACATACAATAGCACAGGGCGTGGTGACTCACACCCACAGGCAATCAGTTCTACACACCACAATGCTGGGCATGGTGGGTCACGCTTATAATCCCAGCACTCGGGAGGCAGAGGCTGGAGGATTGCTGAGTTTGAGACTTGCCTGGGTTACAGAGTGAGCTCAGGGCCAGCCTGAACTACAAAGCGAGACCCTGTCTCAAAAATAAATAAACAGGGCTGGAGGGTTAGCTCAATAGTTCCGGCGCCTGCCTCGCAAGCACAAGGTCCTGGGCTCAATCCCGGTAAACACGTAGGATGCTGGGTGTGGAGACTCACGCCCACCAGCCATCAATACCACATACCACAGTGCCGGGCGTGGTGGCTCACGCCTGTCATCCAAGCACTCGGGAGGCAGAGACAGGAGGACTGCTGAGTTCGAGGCTTGCCTGGGCTACATAGTGAGCTCAGAGCCAACCTGAATTACAAAGCGAGACCCTGTCTCAAAAAGAATAAACAAGCAAACAAACAAACAAATAAAAAGAAATATTGTGAAAAACCAAGCAAACACTACCATGCAGAGAATTTTTACAGAGAAGTAGTTATGCTTTGTAAGTAGGAAATCCTGTAATAAATTCAAGTAATAACCAAAAGGAACATCAAGGGCGATGGGGCCTGTTTCTTTCAGACTGTACAACTTACTGAAGGGTGTGGATAAGGAGACTGTCTTTAAGCTACTTCTTCATCTCAACTTATAAATCTTTCAAGGGCTACTAAATTCTGCTGGTCGGTGCTGAGGTCTCACCCCAGGGTAGAGGACATGCCAGAGTAAACAAGGTGAACGTAAGGCAGCCAAAGGCTTCGCTCCCAGGACGGAGGCAAAAGTCACGATATCACTCTTCCCTCCCAGAGACATGGAAACGCGCTCCAGGATTCCCATGAGCCTCTAGGCATGTGCTGGGCCTCTCTGGATAGAGCTAGAGCGAACCAACTCCAAGATCCTGGAGGAACCAACAGGAGGTGCTTCCAGGACGTACAAAAGAGTGAGAGCACACACCTGTGGCTGACCCATTCTGCGTAACTTTCCTGCGTTAAAAGCTGACTTAATGGTAATTGCAGATAATTGTTGCTAGAGTGAAAATAAAGGGAGTGTGAATAAAGACTCTGTTTAGAAAAATGTGTAGGACAGGGGATTAGCTCAGCGGCACCATGACTGCCTGTAAGCGCCAGGGTCTTGAGTTTGGACTCTCTCCCTGGTACCACAAGAGAGAGAGAAAGAAAAACACATAAATGTGTACAACTGAAAATTCAAGAAATACGATTTCTAAACAAGAAGACTGTGTGGGATTTAGGTGGAATTTGCACGCCTAAGAGAACTGAGCTGGAAACTGTTTTTATGTTTGCATGGAAATGGAGTATAACAGAAAATTGTGGTGGCCATTACAGCAGTAACTGGTACACACTGATATTAAAATATTTCCTAAATGAGAGGATTCGAACTATAAGGCCTTAAATTCATTTCATGCATTTTAGCTGCATAATTCATGAGATTTATAACCAATTGTTATGGATTTGTAAGAAGCAGAAATATTTCTTATATATATTTTATGAAAACTCTGTCTTACTGTTCATTTCCTTTGTTTTCTAGACCTCACTGTCGTGATTAAATAATATGAGCACTAAATTCTTTGCCTAAATTAGTCTGTTTATGTGTAATTTTATCTGGTAGACCCTAGCGGGGCTTTGGTAAAAGTGAAGTCTCTAATTTTGTACACACTGAGCTCATGGTTTGGAGAGTATTCGCTGGACACAGCACGCTAAGAAGAGGCGCTGCGGCACGCGCAGGCCTCCGTGAGTGGGTGCGCAGCCCCGTCCCGCGCTGCTCCCGCAGAGAGCCCCGGGCGCCTCCCCGGCTTCGCGGCTGCCTACCGCGGGTGCCCGTGGACTTAAAGCAACCATTGCAGCTCAGGCTGTCGAACCCAGTTCCTCGGCACGCAGAGTTTAAAGGAAACTGCGATTAAAAAAAAAACCCGTAAAATTACAATCATTTTGCTTTTTAAATTCTTTAAAGTTCAGAAACTTAGTGGAGCGAGGCTGAACTCTCTTTAGAAGGGAGGGGACTATCTTCCAAGTTACCTGAGGGTGTTCATTTTGGTCCAAGTCCTAGTTCATTTCCTAGTCTTGTTTTAATTTTCTTTTTGCTTTTTCTCTTTCTTTCTTTCTTTCTTTCTTTCTTTCTTTCTTTCTTTCTTTCTTTCTTTCTTTCTTTCTTTCTTTCTTTCTTTCTTTCTTTCTTTCTTTTTCCTCCCTCCCTCTCTCTCTCCCTCTCCCTCTCTCCCTCTCTCTCTCTTTCGAGTCAGGGTTTCATTTTGTAGTTCAGTCGGCCCTGGGCTCACTGTGTAGCCCAGGCAAGGCTTGAACTCACAGCAATCCTCCTGCCTCTGCCTCCCGAGTGCCTTGTCTAGGAAGTAACATGAGGGGCTGAAGAGTTCCTGCCCCTGTGGGGGCAGCATACACAAGTGCTCCAAACACCGCCTGCTCAGCAGGGCTCGGGTGGCCCAGCACCTCCCACTGCACCCCATAGGCATGAGCCGTGCCCGCAGTTATGGTGTATGCTACTGAATGCTGGCGGGCGTGATCACCATGCCCAGCACACTGGGTATGTGGTACTAGGATCAAATTCGTGACCTTGTGCTTGCTAGGCAGACACTGGCACCACTGAGCTTAATCCTTCGCACCAGCTTGCTTTAATTCTTTTGAATGTGGCTGAGTACCCAATCTAATGTTAAGTTCAATCCCTAGCTAGCTACCTGATTCATAAACCAACTCAACTATTTTTGCAGTAAGACATTATTTACCTAATCTGTGAGATAACATGAGAAAAACCAAAATAAAATATAGAGCAAAGTCACATCACTTGTGTATCCGTATCGTGTACTGTGGCTCTAACTGCACTTCTAGGACTAACCTTGACACGGGGCACAAAGGCCCCATAGCATTAAAGACACTGTGTGGTACGGATGACAGTACACACAACAAACACAGTGACAGTAGTGCTCCATAGAGGAAGGTAGCTTCTTTATAAATTGCTTTCATATAAACTACCTTACTTTATCCCCATAAATGTACACTAAGATTGGTTTTGATGCTTCTTTCTTTCTTTTTTTTTTTTTTGAGACAGGATCTCGTTTCGTAATTCAGGCTGGCCCTGAATTCACTATGTAGCCCAGGCAAGCCTCGAACTTGGCAATCCTCCTGTCTCTGCCTCCTGAGTGCTGGGATGACAGGCGTGAGCCACCACGCCTGGCACTGTGGTATGTGGTATTGATGTGACAGGAGAAACTGTTGCAAACAAGGTGTGTATTTGTGGTACAGCTCCCCCCGCATCCCGCGAGAATAACCGTCAAAGTTCTTAGCCTAAAGGAACCAGGACCCCAGGGACTGGGCCCTGGAACTCTCACCCTGGACTCACTGCTGTTTCACAACACTCCTTTATTTGGATTTAAATATCCTAAGGGCCAGTTATACACAGGTGTGAAAATTCAAAATGTCTTTCAAAAGTTATTTTTACATTACCAGCCATTTTGTATTTATATTGGCAATGTCTTCTTTCAGAAGTCTGCACAATTTAAGGAAGGCCAGATTTCACTTAGTAATACAGGACATAAGAAAAATAAGAAATTGCTCATTTGATGATGTAAAATTTAAAATCCTTCAAAGAATGATACCACCCAAAGGATTGCAAGCAAACATATATATGGAAATATGAAGTATGCAGAATGATTTTGGATTTGTGTTTAAGTCGTCTTCATTTTTCTCATTCTGATTTTCTGAAATGTTTACATATAAATAAAGAAGATGCAGCAAGAAATTATTATGATCTGGAAAGTTATGGTCAGGGCCTCATTATCTGCAAATACAAACCCATTTTAAAAGAAGCACAGGATTTCAAAACCACATCCTTTCACTGTCTGAAGAACTGAGCATTGGAGATGAGAGATTGATTCAGTAATAGTAACTTTAAAAAATAACTAATCATGTTTTGCTACTTAGGATGAGTTTATGGGTGTTAGAAACACTGTTAGGGAGTGTAAAATGAAATTCAAAGGCTATATTTTGTTTGAAAACCTGCTTTACCAAAGGAAATCGTTTTCTTTACAAACTCAGGGTAACCTCACGGATTCTGCTTAACAAAGAGGAAACAGATGGGCCGGCATCTTCGAACTTAGTCATCCTTAAAAACATCTGAAATTGATTTTTAAACAGAAAAATGTCAACAAATTACAAAATATAATGAGAGTCAGATGAAGCTTACAAATTGTTAAGATACAAAAAATTGTTAATTATTTTCATTTATTAATGTCAATTGTCATTTTATTAATTTCAAATATCATCTCTTGCTCACTGGAGTATGAATATATTCATTTTTGATGCAGAAATAAAGAACTCAAGATGCCAGGAAGGCTGTAAAGTGAATGCACCAATATTTTAGTCCATTAATTTTAAAAGAAAATTACGGTTGGAAAGGATAAGTAACTTGCCCTGAATTATGAAAGTTGCAAATGGCAGTCAATAACCACTTCAAGATTTCCTACAGATTTATTTAATGTTTCCATGCAGAACCCATTAGCTTTCATTTTAATGTATACACATAAGTTATGTTTTGATGTAAGAAAATTAAGAGCCAGAGTATTTATAATGGAATATTTAATGACACGCAGCAAGACATTACGCTGTACTTCAGCCATACTTACAGAAGGTGCACATGCGGACGAAACCTATCTGCTAGGTTTGTGAATGAGAAGGATATTTAGGGATAGCTGAGAGTGTGTTCGGCAGATACTACGTGCCAGGTTTAAGGAACGAACGCAAGTATGAGAGTTTGGGAGCAGGTCTGGGGCAGGCACTGACTGGCTGTGGAAGGGAAGCTTACTTCACTTAAAGCAGAAGTGGCGGCGCTGGGGGCCCCCGAAGGAGAAAGCTCCCTGGCTCTGAGCAGGTCTCCGGGCCTGGAGGGCAGGGAATTCTGGGAGTGGGATCACCGCACTGAGGTACACGCACATGCGCTTGCAGACAACAGGCTCTCCGTTCCAGGGGCAGTAGAGACTGCAAGATGCTGGGAAGTAGAAGTGAATTTCCCGACAAACACCTGGGCAGACTGACAGTGCGCTGCTGTCCGGAACGCTCAGAGCAACGCCCTGTTCCAGGCGGAAGACTGTGTGAGGGCCGTAAACACAGTCAACTACAGAAGGGAAGACAGGGAGAAACAGAGAGAGAAAATGCTCTTGTGACCCACCATGGACGATGTATCTAAGAATGTAACCTGGACTAAAATAATTATCTGATGTGTGTTTTCTGTTTCTTTTTTTCTTAGCCTACTAGTCTAGCTATTCATCTGTATTTGTGACAATTAAGTATTGGTAAGTATTTATAAAATAAATAAATGGATCCAATGCTGGCAAAAAAATAAAATTAAAAGGTGCATGGAGCCAAAAGGAGAAAAATAAAGAACCAAGATGTATTATACACATGTACCAACTCCCCACAATGAATGCAATCATTGTGTACTGCAGATAGGCACTAATAAAAATGAGAAATTTAAAAAAGAAAAAAATCCAAAATTAGCGCTGATCAAAGGTGCCGTGTCTGTCCCCATTAGCTTTGTTAATATTTCTCAATCTCTATGGTCACATTATTGTTCTATTCATTCATTCATTCATTCATTCATTCATTCATTCAGACATTATCATCCCTTGGATTTAGTGGCATCTTAAACTGCTAGGTCTGTCTTGTTTCTCAGCTCCCTATCCATCAACCTTGATAGTGAGGGATGCATTATGATTTAAATTTAAAATGTCCCCTGAAGTGCTGGTGAGGGCCTTTGGGTGGTTGTGGGATCACAGGGACACGATGCTCGGTGGTGGCTCAGTCCACTGGTGAGCGTATTGCTAGGTGTGATTTCCAGAGGGGAGGCCTGGCGGGCGGAGGCGGTCCTGGGCTCGTGCCCTGCAAGGGCATGTCGTCCTTGCTCTCTGCTCCCAGCCAGCGTTCCCGTGCAATGCACAGTTCTCCTCTTCAGGCCCTGTCACACTGCCTTGTCTCGTCAGATGACTATGCACTGAAACATATAAAAACTGAGCCAAAGTAAACCTCTCCTCCTTTAAATTGTGGGTGTTGGCTGTTTTGTCTCAGCACAGAGAAAACAACCAAGATTCATTTCACTCTCTGCAGAAGGTCACGCCCACCCCCAGGCTATGCATCACCGCCACTTGATGCCCAACTCTTAATGTGATATGTCCATCGTAGCCTCTTTGTTAGTGTCATTCTTCTGTCTCCATGACCTTATTACATGTATTCCAGTCTTATTTACCGACCTCCTGTCTGCATCATGATTGGTTTTCATTTTAATAATTGTGATGGTAGGGTTGGAGATTTAGCTCAGTGGTTCCAGCGCCTGCCTCGCAAGCGCAAGGTCCTGAGTTCAATCCC